>PVKA01000732.1:0-179355 GCA_004027165.1 Ctenomys sociabilis
AAGAAAGAAAGAAAGAAAGAAAGAAAGAAAGAAAGAAAGAAAGAAAGAAAGAAAGAAAGAAAGAAAGAAAGAAAGAAAGAAAGAAAGTGAGTTTAGGGAATGGCAAGCCTGGCTGAAGAAGAAAGTGTTACCAGATCCCAGGACACATGTGCAAACAACTGTCAAAGGCCTTCACATGGACTTCTGGTGAGAATTCAAGCCAATTTTAACAAGATGGCCCAAACCTCGCATCACTCTGAGGAGTGCGTAGTACAAAAAATGATGGCAAGTTTTTGCTACTCTGTTCTCCTCTGCTTGCTGACCCATCCTCATGCTCTAGGTATACTTGTTTTTCTGCTTTTTCTTGGCCCAAAAGCAATCTGCAGAGCCCAAGTTTCTTTCCTACCATTAACAAAATTTTGCTACCATTTGCACTCGCGTTGACCAATTCTAGAAATTATTTCCAGGAGATTATAGGGACCCAAAACCTGGGAACAAGAACACAATAGCAAAGACTCAAGGTTGACTGTTCTTTTTTGAATCATGCATTTGTCAGGCTGAGGTCAGGTCTAGGCCACCCTGTGGAAAACCTGCTTGAATTGTGCAAGAAGTCCACGTTTGGGGCTTTGGGAAGTGTTCTGTGTGCATCCCTGGGACCTCATAATTAACAGATGACTTCTCCTTCCCAGTCCATGTTGTTAGGCCCTGATTTCCTGCCCCACTACCTTGGGAGAGGTGAAGCAGCTAAGAGGACCTGCACCCCAGTGCTGCAGCCAGAGTACAGAAGGTCTTTCTAGGAAAGAAGCTACGTTGCCTGCTGAGTAAAATGGAAGTTATTAACCATAAACAAATAGAATCAAAAGGTTTGAGAACTGTGTGTTGTCTTTAGTAGGAGTTGCAAGCACAGCAGAACACAATATTATAAATACATTTGAATTCTTTTTCCCCCAGCCAAGAAGAAGAATTTCCAATAATTCTGTCAACCAAAACTCCTCAGATTTCTTTCTTGCTATATTTCAAGGCTGCTTTTATTATTTTTCCATACAGATATCTCAGGAAACACTGTGCTTCTTTTTTCCTCTCATCCTGCTTTTTTTTTTTCCTCTCCAAAAAACATAGAGTATTTTTTATCTGGCTATTTATTATCTTCTTTCTCTTTAAACAGGGATTTCAAAAAGTCTTCAAGACAATTTATATCCGAGAAGAGTTCGGGGTTTGCTCCCCATAAAAATAATAGGCTCCTCTTCTGCCAGGGTCAGCGAGGGTCTCGCTCTCTGCAAGTATCTCCCAGCAGGGCATCTCAGTGGCTGGTGTGTGGGTAAACCACTCGGGACCCTATGAAAACGCAGAGGCTGGGAGAGGCCGAGTGTGGAGATCTGTGCCGCAGTGCTGCTCTAGTGTCTCAAGGCTCTAGGCTTCATTACCAGAATCAAAGACTAAGAAAGAAAAAGATGAAGGAGAAAAAGTGATGAGAAGAAGTGGGGGGGAGGGAAGGAAGGATGAGGGGAGGGAGGAAAGGAAAAGGGGAGGGAGGAAGGGGAAGAGAGAGAGAGAGAGACTATTCAGCAGCTCAGGGGCACTAAGAATGTGTATTTCTACCACTGCCATGTCTTGAGCTGCCATGTCATCTTCTGCTGCTGGCTCCTGGGTGACAAGTTAAGAAGCAAAGCTTCTACCTCCTTCCCAGATAATCTTTCCTCACGTATCATTGGCAGAATTTATTGTATTGAAAGAAGCTACGGAGTTTCCCTTCCAAAGGGACTCTAAGAGGCCTTAAACAATCTTCAGTCCATCTCTGGAGCTCACAGTACTGGTAAGAAGATAACTGCAGATGAGAAGATAACTGTGGGGCATGCCTTGGCTGAAGGCACCCTTCCTTGGCAATAAAGGAAGGGATGGACACCAGGAGCTTTGGAAGCAGAACAGTAAATATTATAGTCCCAGCTCATCCAACTACCATCTGGTTGGCCCCAGGTAAGTTACATCACCCCTCTGAGTTTCAATTTCCCCTTTGCTAAAATGGAAGTTAAATCTACCACAGAGACATGTACTGAGTAAAGAAGAAAACACAAAGAGTACTTCACATCTCGCCAGAACCCATGTGTACCAATCCAGTACATAGTAGCTGCTCATTTACTCAACAAGTTTAATGAGAACCTGCCCACTAGTTTCCTGGTCTGTTCTACACATTAGATGTGAAGAGAAAGACTGATGTGGTGGTCAAAGGAATGCTTTCCACATACACAAATACAGTCCATGCCTCAATCCCAGATATTTGTAAGTATGCTACTTTCACATGACAAAAAAGATTGTGTGTATGGGGTTAAGGTCAAGGACTTGACGTGGGGAAATTATCCTGGATTACGCGGAGAGTCTAAATCTTGTTACATGAAGATACAAACATGTAAACTTTCTTGACTGTGGTCAAAGAGAACTGTAATGACTTTGATGATGGAAAAAGGGGCCATCAGCCAAGCCATGCAGGCAGCCTCAGGAAGCTGAAGAAAGCAAGGAAAGAAGTCCTCTGCTCACACTTTTGGAAAGAACACAGACCGGCACTGCCTAACTAGACTCCTATAACAGCCTAGTTAGTCCTATGTTGTACTTTTGACCTAAAGAACTATAAGATAATAAATCTATGTTGTTTTAAGTTACTAAATTTGTTAAAGCAGCTGTATGAAATCAATGGAAGGCTTTACTGACAAGGTGCTATTCTAGAGATGCTCAGGCCTCATCTACATGAGCTTCTAAAAACAGGAGATAGGGCTTTTGTAGACTTGTGGTACTGGATGGCCTCAGAGTCTTGCAAAAATCACACTTCTGATGCAAGAAGATGAGACAATTGACTAAACAAATAAGCAAAGAAAAAGTTCACACTCCATAAAATATAGTGAGGTGACAGCAAATGTGGAGAGTGAGTCCTTTTTGCCACATCCAGGTGGCCTATGAGATTCTGAGAGAGGGAAACAGTAGATTAGAAAAAGACAAGATACATAGGAGGAGGAAGGCTGGGACTGTAGGCCCCACCATCTTTATTTATGCACAGTAAAGAGGGGGGAGTGCACGGTGCAGTCGGAGTACCAGGTCCCTGTGCTTGCTGCGGGTACGGGAAGAGGAAGGTTTCCAAAGCTGTCTGTGCTGTAGGCAGAAGGGAGGAACCCTGAGAGGCCACACGCCTGCTGTCATGCACCGCACCCGAGCTAGAGGTCAACCATTTACACAGATTGTTTGCCTCCAGCATTTCCTATTCCTAGGAATGACAACCAGCCCAGCCCCTCCCCACCCTTCTCTTAGGTGGTGATGTCTAAAGACTGTGTCCCAAATTTTCTAATCAGTCAGACTATGGGCCCACAGAGGAATGTGACTGATGATGTAGTGTGTGTCTAAAGAGAGTCACATGGAGAGAAAACATTCTCTCATTTTTCACAGAGAGCAAACTGGTCAAGCAATGGCCGTGACTCATCCACAAAGCTGACACTGACATAGGATCTGTAAAGTGTCATACAGGGTTTCAGCATAAGTCCCAAAGGAACTTGACTGATACTTGTCAGATATAGAAGTTGCATTTCTTGCTATATAGGTCTTGCTTTATCTTGGTCTTAACCATCCAGCAGGAAAGTATATAAACGAGGTATGAAAAGTGAATCCATGTTAATATGCTGAGCTGTGGAAGGCTCAAGTCATCAAATTCAGACATTGCTAGTCCTGTAGATAACCCACTACTATTGTGGACTACCGGACTATATTGGAATATTTTGCTGAATTCATGCACCTACAATATTTGGATGGCAATGGAATACTCATCTCTGACAAAACTAAAGAATATTTTTTTAAAAAAGGGATGTATGGCAATAAATTAGCCCATTGACTGGTTTAGTACAGCTCTAGGTGTGGGTAACAGAAAGGCCCTGGGAATGGGTGGTATCACCCAAAGGGTTGGAAACCTGGATGAGATAAAAGAGAAAGGAAGGCTTACTGCTTGCTACCTTCTTCTACACTGCCTTCTTCTCCCATGTAGAGGGCTATTTATGCTCTTCTATGTCCCTCTGCCATGCCAACCTGCTTTGGAATCAGCTGACCATGGACTGAAACCTCCACAACCTGTGAGCTGAAGTAAAGTTTTTCTCTTTTAACTTTGAGTGTTAGGTATTTTGTCTCAGTAACAACAACAACAGCAACAACAAGAATAATGAAGACAAAAGTCCTGCAGACTGGGTGGCTTAAAAAACAAACTCAGGGGCCTGGAGAGATAGCACAGCAGTATAAGTATCTGTCTGGCAAGTGCAAGACTGAGTTCAATCCCTGGAAACAACAAAAAAACTAAACTCAGCTATGAGGGCTGGAAATGCAGAATTAAGTTGCTGGAGAAATAGGCTTCTAATAAGACCTCTCTTCTCGGACTGTGCTCTCCCCTTTGTGTTTCAAGTCCTAAACATGTAGCTTTTATTTCTGATCTAATATCCACTTCTCACAAGGACATGACCCATACTGGCTCAAGCTTAGCCATATGACTGCATTTCATCTTAATTTCCTCTTTAAAGGCCCTATTTCCAAATACAGTGCAGTCACACTATGAGACACTAGATGTTAGGATTCCAATCCATGAATTTTGGGCAGGAAGGGCACGATTCAGCTCCTCATAGCCAGAAAATTTGATTCTTGATAACGGTGGTGAGTGCATTACAAAACCTTTAAAACCTGCATGTGTTTGAAAAAAAATCCTTTCATCAGTGCCAGAGCAGAGGGGAGGAGAACTCCCGAGGAGTGGACAGTAGAGGCAGGAGAAGGATGGCCTTTCAAGATGACAAGGCCCTCAAGACCACAGCTAAGCTGCACAGAGACCAGAGACACACAGCTCTGGGCAGAGCATGATTGTTTGGTAATGGCTAGTGGTGATACTTAAGCAACCAACTATGAAATGTGCAAGAAACACTTCTACTCTTGTTTCCGCCTATAGTCACCAATTAAATTCGATGGGTGGGTGTATTATTTAGGGGAGCTCAAACACGAGGCTGGAGGATTGTCATGTATAGTTAACATACACAACACTGTCCATGAGATAGAATGTGGATATTTATCTAAGGGCTTCAAAATGTTTGGAGAGTATATTAAAGTAGTTTTCAAATGTTTACCAATGAAATAATTGTTCGAACTACATCTGTGCCAACGTCAGTAATGTTGCTGCCCTTCATTTCCCCATCAAGGCTTCTCTCAATTTTCCATAGTTTAAAAAGACGGGGGCTTCAAACATTTCCAAGGTTGCCTGAAGTAGTATTAAAGGAATCCAGAAGGAGAATGATGATGGGGCAGCCAGCATCCCTTGTGAGGCCACTTCCATCACCCACATCTAGTCCTGAACACCACTAGTAGAAGAGCAGCAGACACATGTTCCTTGAAAACTACTAACACATAGTATTCTAAATAAAGTCACAGAGAATGTGACAAAGACTTAGGAGAATGTCCAATGGCCTCAACTTTGGGCCAGGTCATATAGATATGGCGAGGCCCCAGCACAGGTGGGGCAGGTGGGCTAGGTCTTGCCTGATACCAGCACATGGTAGCTTTTTAAAGTTTGACTAAGGGAAAATAACTCTGCAGCTTGTAGCTCAGTTTTCACAAAATGTGGCACTGAGCTCACTCTGGTTAATGTTAAAAGAACTTGTGCCTTCTAGGGAGATAGTCCAGTGGCATAAGCGCCTATCTGGCAAGCTCAAGGTTGTGAGTTCTGTCCCCAGTTCAAAATGAAAAAGAACCTGTGCCTGGCTCACTGGTCTCAGTTAACTGGGGACTGGGGACAAGACGTTCTCTGGCTAAATCCACAGTGCTGAGAATCTAACCCAGGATTTTATCCACACTATGCAAGCACTCTGCTGCTGAGCTATACCTCAGCCCGGTTCTTCCCTTCTTAATGAATGGTGTTGATTTACACTGGCTGGTCAAGGCCAAAAATATAGGAGCACTGATGCCTTTCCCTAACCCTGTGACAAAATCCATCTCTGAAACCCATCAGTGCTGTCTTTTAGTGCATCTGGAATCTGACCATTTCTCATAAACCCCTAGCTATCTGTCCTCACCACTGGGGCCTATGTGGGATACCAGCTCAGATCTCTACCTCTGCCTGGCTGTGCCCCTTATCCTCAGATGCTGAGAAGAGCCTTTAAGACCCATTCCCTGTGCTGCTTGGAGCCCTCTCCTAGCCCTCTCCATGCCACAGAGAATGTCATACCATATTTTCATTGGCCTACCAAACCCTACTGGTACAATGCACTGAATTGTGTCCTCCCACCAATGCATATTTTGAAGCCCTAACCATCCATGGATCTTTGGAGACAGAGCCTTGAAGGAGGTAGTTAGGTTAATGAGATCATGATGATGTGACTTTGACCCAACAGATATTGACAAAGGAAGAGAGACCAAAAGGTTTTCTCTCACTCTTGCTGTGAGGCAATGCCATGTGAGGTCACAGCAAGAAGCCAGTCTTACACAATACAGGAAATAGAAGCAAGTCCTCACTGGAACCCACCGACAGCTCCTTTATCTTAGAAGATTTTACAACCTCTAGCACTGTAAACAAGTATATGTCTGTTGCTTAAGCCACCATCACAGGCTGTTCTGCCATGTAGCCAGGCAAACTCACCCTGGCCACTCCTGATCTTCTCCTCCTCCTTGTCCAGGCTCTCACCTCAGTCAGTGTGAACCCTCAAACCCACACTCCTCAGTGCTTCTAGAAGTCACCATGATCATTGTACCTTCCTTTGCCTGGACTATTCCTCAAATATTTTCTCCTCCCTTCCTCAGCTCTCTCAGGTTTCTGCTCAGCATTACCCAAGGCAATGTCTCTGTCTCAAGTAGGACTTACCCTACTATTCATTATCCTGATATGTATTCTCTCTCCCAAACCCCACCCCACACTCCCAGCCCACTTCTCTATCATCTCTGGACATAGTTGTAGCTGAATGTGATGATTGGCTGTGGCAGCCATCTTGACACCATGAGAGGGCAGCCTGTGGTGGGTTGACAGGCCCAGGACTCTCAAGCAGAGTGACAGAAGAAGGAACTTGCATCCTTGGTAACATGGGAACAATAGAGTTAACCAGCCCCGGGGACACTCTTCTTTGGAACATAGATCTTCCTTGTTATTTGAACTAATTTGAGTTGGAGTTTCTATTACTTACTATCTAAAATAGCCCATCTAGTATAAAAGGTACCTCCCATGCCCTCTTTGAGATTGAAATAGACTAGTGTAAACTCTAGGGCTTTCCCAACTCCCAGAAAATCACATTTCCCTCTCCTGAGTATATAAGAACACAGCCAAACCCTTACACCTGAAGGCAGCTGGGAAGGATCCACCATTACCAAGATATGTTTGCTTAGCACCTGCAGCACCTTTGACAAGGTATTGTTTACTTAAATTTCCAAATAGTGCTGGAGCTGGCTAAGTCCCAGAAGTGTGAAAGAAGGAATCTATCTCTTTTTCCAAGGAACTTGGGCAGTGTTATCAAGGCAAGATGGACGCTAAGCTGAGAGAAGCTGGGGGCAGTGAGGGCTAGGAGAGCAGTCCCGCTGTGTGGAAGGTGCTGCTTAAGGGAGCAAGGAAGAAGGATTAGTGAAGCGCTCCTGGCTGCCTCTTGGTCTGCATGAGTTCAGCCGGGTCATCCTCACTCCAAAGTCTACTAATGGAGCAGTATCGTGTGTGAAGTGAGGGCAGCCCACGGGAGGGAGAACTCTGCTGCACAGCAGCCAGGGCGCTTGCCACTCACATGTTCTGTGAATAGAGGCCTGATGACGGCGGGGGGAGGGAGGGGAGTTTGTGACCATCAAGCAACTGGAGCAAAATGGGCTCCAAGAGTAGGGAAGGAGACACAAGGATTTCACAAAGGAGCCATCTCCATGTGACAGCCGTGCCCTGCCATCCGTTCATTCTATAAGCCCCTTTCCAAGAGATCCAGCTCAGCTCACCTGTGTCACATGGGCCACTGGCTATGACTGCTGATGAGAAGGCACTAGAATCCAACCCATTATCTCTATCACAGTGCTCTGCACAGGCCAGGTTGACAGAAGGAACATCTGGGCTCACAAGTCAGAGCATCCACGAGCTACACATCTGTGTATTAGTGTCACTCCACTGTTTGGAGCAATTTGAGGCCATTTCACTCTGCTTGCAGGCCAGGAAATCCCCAGCTGATCCCTGGGCACTCATTTGTACTTGCAGGAATCGAGCCCAGTTGCTGTGTCCTAGATGCAGAGCATTGTGACTCAGACAAGAGAAGCTGACTCCCCGTATATGAGTGCAGGTGCCAGTCCGAAACCAGGACCCAGGCTCTTACTGTCTTGTTCTCCTCCCACCTGGGAACCTTGCAGAGTAAATGCTGTCTGCAGAACTATCTTGATAACAGAAGGCCTTGCAGCCCTGACACATGCCTGCCATTGTTTGCAATCCTCTATAAAGACACAGATCCTTTAATTCTCAGAATCTCTCATGGATTGGATAATATTATCTCCATTTCACAGGAACCAAAGCCAAAGAGCGTTAATCACCAGCTGTGCAATCTACGCTCCTGACTCTGTGCTGTCAGCAAAAAGGGAGGAAAAGAGAAGAGAGAAATGGGTGACCTCCTCCCTCTGAGGATGTGTGAACAAGCTCCACTGTCAGACGGCCACCATTGGATACAAGGAAGGCTGAGAAGTGGAGACTTCAGCTGAGTAGCTGGGTGCAATATCTCTAGCTCAATTACCAGGCAGCCTGAGTGAATAGCTCTCCTGGTCTTCTCACTGTGCTTTACAGCATCACTGAAGATTTCCTGTGCCAGGACGCAGGCAAACACAGCACATCTCCCTACCCAGCTGAGATAAATGCCCTGCTCCAGGCTTTCATAAGCTCCTGGGCTCTCTTCTCTTTTGGCTCCTATCCTGAATTAGTATCAGACCCTTCTTAGTCTCAGGAGTCTACAGATGTGGTTTATTTGACCTACCCAGTGTTAAAAGAAAAAAAACAGAAAAAGATACACAAAATTCCAAGTATGTTCTCTTCTTTAAAAAAGTCATAAAGTACAGCAGTGTTGGGCAGATATTTTGGCACCGAGATGGTCAACTGAGACTAGGTAGCTCTCCAGTTCCCTGGACAGTGGACACAGGTACACGAGTCTCACTGTTCCTACCACACCTCACCCTTTTGCCTGTGTCCCTTATGTATATTGTCTGCCTGGCCCCAAGAGGACTGGCAGTGGTCGTCCCACCAGGCCGCAGGCTTCTATGAGGGCAGTGTGTTTCATCTGCATGTTCCTTGAACTTAGCACACGTTTGGTGAGTGTGTAGACACCCAAAGAAACATTAGGATAAAGTTGCATAGTGGCACAGATTTACAATCCACCCACCCACTTCTCAACCCTCATCCAAAAGAAATCTATACTTAATTGTGCTAGCAAAATCAGACCCTCCAAGCAACTTCACACTAGAGATCCTTTCTGAGCATTGGAAACACTGCAGCTTGGGCCCATGTGTGCAGACCTATTAATAGCCCGGGCTGCCTCTGGTAGCTTCCTGGGCAGCTGCATTGTTCTTAGTTACAGAGAGTACTTCTAAGTCAGGCCTTCCCCCTGCCTCTCTGCATCCTCCCTGGTGCCCTTCTTTACTTCTCTTTCTTTGTCCAGCTTGCCTGCTGTCTGCTCTGTCACGTGGTTATTTATTTATTTCTTGTCAGCACTAATCAGTGTGGTGGGGATAGGAAATAGCAGCCCTCACCCTTGTGAAAGCTCTTTGCCAGGGTCCCTGGAGAGAATGCTGTGCAGCTCAGCAGCGCCAGAGGTCACGGTCACCTTGGCCTGGAGGTGGACTATTTACCAAAGTGGGATGAAGATATCAGTCACGTGTCAGGGAAATGTTAACGGTGAGCTCTTGAGCAGAGAGCTGGCCCAGGATCAGCAGGGCAAAGCAAACCAACACTTCCCGATTCTGCAGCACAAAGAGCTGATGACTGAGTAGCTGGGATAGATAAGAGGTCGCCAGGCAAAAGCCAGTCTCTGATTGAATGCTGATCTGAGCCCAGTCTCAGGGCCTCAGAGGCTGCCCCACTCCATTTTCGCCATCTTTCCCATTTCTATTCAAGTGGAGGAAAGTTATGCATTTGTTAGAAAGCTCTCACATCCCTCCACCTTTTTGCTATCTGTGTCAGGAAAGAAGACTTGTCCCTTGTGTTCCAATGTCTGTAAGCATGATGCCAATCAGCATCATTATCCTTCCACCATGGGTGGGAAAATAAGGTGCTGACTTTAGAGGGTGGATGATGGGACTAGATCTGAGGCAGAGAAGGACAGGGAACAGCCATGGCCTTGTTTATCACTGTGTGATAAACAAGAGAACACTGCCAGCTCTGCCTCTCCGGGATGGATGTCAGCACCTGAAACAGGAGCCTCAGCATCATCAGGCCCCAGATGAACCTGGCCTATTAGAGCCCTTTTTGCATTCCTCCTATTGCTCCTTTTTGCATTCTTTCTGTTTCTTTTCCAGAATGGGGGTCAGCATTGGGCCGAATGGGAGTCCTGATCTCTGGGGAGTCACATTCCACCCCTACATGCTCTCATCAACATCAAGGGTTTCCCGCACCACCACCTTCACACAGCCTCCTCCCTTTCTATTATCCCCTCAATTTCAGCTGCCTTCCCTCGGGGCTCTTTGGTAAGAAGCTAAAAAATTACTTTGTCTTCCTTCATCAACCAGGTTTTAAAAAATAAACTCTGCTGCTCCTGGATCAGCCAATCTACTTCAATCTTTCTTTGGGTTTTTCTTCTGCCTAAGATTTGTCTAGGTAAACCCACCCTCCCAGGAGCTCTGCCCTGCTGCTCTCTAAAGTTGGACTGCTTTATAATCTGTGTATATCATTTCAGGGTTAAAGAGCAAGAAAAATCTCTCTTAGCCTTTTCCTGAATGCAGTTGAAATGTTCACTAAATCATAGTGGAAATTCTGGCCACAAAAGAAAGGACAATTTTTAAAATATGGGCTCATTTCTCTTGCTGTAAAGATGGGTATGGAAAAAACAAGCCCCCTGGTTCCTTCCGAGCCTGAGGGCAGAGCTTCAGCGTCACGGCCGTGCCAGGTTCCCTTCATTCCCAGAGGTCACTTCCAGGAAGGATTGTGTGTAGCTTGGGTGCAGAACAGTGGAGAGAAGCAGAAGCTGCAGCATCTCCAGCTTCCTTGCCCACCTCCCAACCCAGAAATGATTGAAAAAGTTTCCCCACAGGAAACATGGGCGGGCTGGGAGGTAAGCAAGAGGAGCTGAGGGGCTGGGTCTGAACTGCTCACACTGTGTCCTCTCTTTTCCCACTTCATGGGGGAAGCTGGACATTGAGGAAGAGATGAGTAAGCTATGGACTCACTTAGAGCTGTCAGAATAGCAACAAAGGGGCAGCAGCCTCGGACCGCCTTCCCTTCTACAGAAAGGTGGATGATGTCTGGAAGGGGGAGCATTCGTGCATCCGGATCTTCTGAAGATGCAGACTTTCATGCAAGCACCATGGCAGAGCCTCAGCTAGAACAAGGATAAGCAAGGAACAGTCATCTTAGCACAATGGCTGTATAACCAATGTGGAGGCTTTCTTCCTTTGTGAGTGCAGAGGATAAGCACAACCAAGGTGCAAAAAGGAGCAAAGAAAGGTTTATTTCTTGCAGCCAGTAAAGAGAAAAGTGAAGATAATTTCCAAACTGGTGGAAAGAAAAGAAAGCAGGGATCTTTTATTGAAGAAACTCCATGTTTGTACTCAAAAGGTTGTCATCATACCTGGGGGCAGTGGCACTCCTGAGCATGTTCTGTATTCCATGATACTTCTTCATGTATCACATGTTCAAAAAAGGGCAAACAAGAACACCCCTGGATGGAAAATATAGATGCTAACGAGTAAATTTTACTCTGGGTCACCTAAACGAGGTGGGTCAGAATGAGTCGATGAATTTGGCTGGTTCCTTGTAAGTTTCTCTCTGGAGCACTGTGTATGAAACAAAACAGACAAGGGAACAAAAACAAAATCTTTGAATACACTGTGACAGCTATGTATAGGGACAGCAATTTCCCCAATTCCTATATGTATAAGCATAGACGATTCTCTTTAAAAGGGCTGGCTGGCTGCTCAGTTAGTTTTATTTGTCCCCTCTACCCCCCCACCCCTAGATCCATTTTCAACCCTGAGGTTTACCTTAGTAGACTGAATGGCCCAGTCCTCCTTGCCCTCTGATTTGATTGGAATTACCCCTCAGGAGGTGCTAAAAAAAAGAATAAGAAGCAAAGAGGAGAAAAGAGAGAGAAGAGAGAAAGAGTGGACTATTTTGTTTCCTTGTTCTGACACTCCTATGGAACCATCTATCAACTGCACATGAGTTACATCAGTTACCTATTGCCGTATAACAAGGCACCCCAGACACTCACTTAATCATGTATTTTCAGGTGACTCTGCAACTGACCTTGGATTATCTGGGCGGCCCCACTGGTCACTATTGCTGCAGTCATCCAAAGGCTTGGTTAGGTAGAGGACGTACTGTTCACTGGACTCACTGTGGATTAGATCTCCCAGTTCCTCTTCATTGGGCCCTGCATCCTACATTAACCTAGCCTGTATCTCTTCTGGTGGAAGTCGCAGGGTACTTACAAAGAAGGGCAAGGCAGACGTTGCAAAAGCTTCCAGAAGCCTTCCTTTGAAACTTCCTAACACTGCTTCTAGCACATTCTATTGTCAAATTAACAAAGCAAGTCACAAGACCAGGCCACATTTAAGGACTGGGAAAATCTATTTCATGTCTTAATGGAAAAAGTTTCATAGTCACATTGCAAAGAGGCTTGGATACTGAGATGAAAAGAATATGTGACCAAAACTTGCCATCTAGCACCCTAAATTCCTTGGTACCCCAAATCCCTTGATTCCCTTCATGTGTCATATCTGTGCCAATAGTCCTTACCAAAATCTCTTCAATAGAATCATCTGAGTGAAGTTGTCTTTCCTGCCAAGACACTGACAGACACACAATAGCAAGGCCTTCTCCATGCAGTGCATAGTTATTCCTATTGCTGTTGTAGTAGTTTGTATGTTTCATATATAAAATCGTGAACAGATAGCCCTTGACAGCATTGTTGCCAGTTTTCTCTGCACCATCATACTTTTATATCCCATGTCCATTCATAACTGTGGCATCTCATAACTGTGGCATCTTATATCCAATTCAGCCCTGTACAAAAGAAGATAAGCTATCTCACTGGCAGATCTTGGGCCTTTTCAAGGCTGCCCCAGTAATCCCTCAGTATTTTCAAAGGCTTGGTCCCAGGATCCCATGCAGACACCAAAAATCCCTCCTATAACATGTTGCAGTATTTATGTGTCACCTATTCACATCCTCTCTTGCTCATGAAATCATTTCTAGATTATTCACACTACATATAATGCAATGTAAATTCTATGAACTTTTGAATCTGCACCCAGTTGACTCTACTCAATGTCCAAAATAGGCGAAAGACCTAGACATACTTTCTTGAGGAAAGATAACCACTCGTTCTGCGGAAAGTGCCTTCTGTCCTTAGAAGGTAAAAGCATTTCTTCACCCACATGGAGGTCAGCTCTACCTTCCAACAATCCTGCTTCCTCCCAGCGCCTCTTCCAATCAGCTCTCCACTCACAGAACAGGGAGACCTCTTCAAACACAAGTCAGGTCATCAGTGTCTCTACTTACACACTACTGAACAATATTCTGCCCCTCAGCCTGCCTGTTTCCCACTACAGGGCTGACTTCCCCCCATCTCATCTCTACCTCACTCACACTGTTCCAGTCCCTCAAGCATCTTTCTTTCTGCCTTTTCTTTCTTTCTTTCTTTCTTTTTTTCTATGTATTTGGTTATTATAGGGTTTCATTACATAGCTTGGACTCATACTGGTTCCCCTGTTTTTCAGCCTCCCCATCATAGGGATTACAGTTGTGTACCACTACACCCAGACTCTGCAGCCAGCTCAGCTTTCCCTAGGGGCAGGGCTGGACCAGTATGTGGTGCCAGGGAGCAAACCATGGTCCCTGTGCTTGCCTAAGCATGCACTTTAGTCTGCTGAGCTATCTTTCTGGCCCCCTCAAGTGTCTTTCTAGTTCCAAGGATGTGGCAAGCTTGCTCCCACTCTGCCAACAGTTCTCCCCACCTGAAATCCTCCCCACCAAAACCTCCGCACACGCAGTTTCTTTTAACCTGGGTTGAACATCACCTCTTCCAGTCCTTTTCACAACACTCAGTCTCACCTACCACTACTTAAGATCTTTTCATTGATTTAGTCCAGTACCTGCCCTCCCTTAGGGCAAGAAGATAAGCTTCATTGTCTGGGGCACATGGCATGATCTAACAAGCCTGCACCCCTCTCCGGGCAGCCACTAGTCCAGCACTGAATACATGGCACCTAACAAACGTTGGCATTTTGTTTCCTGTGGCTTCAGAAATTAGAGAGCAGCCCTGAGCCCTGACTCAGCCAGTGGCAAGTGAGAAGGCTGTAGTGAACACAGAGTCCTTCATTCTTCAGAAAGGCAACAGTAGTGCTCCAAGGAGCAGGGGCCAGAAATAGAGGCTGAGCCACAGGCTGAGCGGCCTGCCTGTTGGACTCTGACCGGCTCCCAGACCATGCCAGCTTGTGACATTTCGCAAGCCAGGCAATCTCCCAGGCAGTTGGGAGACAGCATTGCCGGAGCTCTGAAATTACCATACAGCTAGCACTCAGGGGGTGAAATTAGATTTCCCTTTTCAGAACAAAGGCAAACATGCTCCTCTAGGCCATCCTGGGAGCGGCTGCGTTGGGAGACAAGCTTCCGTGCCAGGCATTCCAAGCCCATGGGCTCTCCTGCTCGCTCCAGCAGTTCCTGGCAAAGTACAGCAGAGCTCTCAGCTTTGAAATCTAATTGCCTACCCACAGCCATGAAACCCCTCTCCACGGTAGAAAAAGAAAATGGAAAAAAAAAAAGGTCAGGGGAGGGGGGAAGGAGAGCAGTTCTCACGGAAGTGCGATGAGCCCATCTGAGCTTTTGACACGATGCCTTTTGGGAGGGCTAATTTAAAAAAAAAAAACAGCCCGAGAAGCTCCTGCGTGAAAAGGAAAGATCCATAAATGCAGCTTCTGTCAGTAATGAGAAAATGGAAATCACAGGCAAAAACAGGAAACCCATTCCTCCAGAATCCTAATGATCTGCAGAATAATCACGCTGGCTTCTCAGCTCAGGAACGGACAGTGATTGCCCCAGGTTTCTTCCGAGGGTCAGGTGGGCTCATGTATTTTTAATTGTGCTCATTTCTAAGCACCGTGCTTGTCATCATGGCATAATCCTTCCCTTGTCCCCCACCAAAGCTGTTTTCTCCTGCTTTGTCTCCCTCAAACACATGCATCTTCTCAGTGGAGAAATGGGCTTCCCTCTCTCACAAACAGATTTTTATTATATGACCCATTCACTGTGGGGGGATCTGCATTTTTCTTCCATAAGAGAGCAATTTCCTCCAGAAAGGGAAGGCACCAAAGTGCTTGCTGTTCCTTGTTTTCCATATTAATATCTCAAGCCTCGCTCCTCAACATAATAGGAGGAAAAGAGCTTTAGTCCAGCAACTGAGTGTCACATCTTTCAGACAGTAGTGAGATGTTCAGGGCTTTCATGGAAGCAGCCAAGTTTTGCACTTATCTGTCGGGTGAGACACACAGAAGGAATGAATTCTTTGACAGTTTCAAGGGTTTATTGGGCAAAATGATGTCATGTAACAGTGGAAATTTCAACAATGATTAACAAATCAGAAAACTCAGCCATGGTGGCAGAATATGAATGAGCACTCTTCATGTAAGAGCCTTAAAACAAAGAAGGAAATCTTAAAACTAACACAAATTAATGAGCCTGGGGATTTAAATAAAGAAGGAAAATGCCACTGTTCAATGCTTAGAGATGCAAAAAGCGACAGAAGCCATCAGTTAAATAAAGAAGCGCCAGAGATCTGGCAGACTTTAAACAGACTATATAGTCCCAAGGGGTCTCATCTTACTTTTCTTCTAGGTTTTGATGGCCAGTTTTGTCCTGTCCACAGAGCTCTAGGCCCAGAGTCATCAGCCTTCCTCCTATGCGTGTACAGGTGGGAGAGGGGCCAGGGAAGAAGGAAACAGGGAGAGAGGAGAGTAAGAAGCAGAAGCAAGGGAGATCACTTTTCTGTATATATTCATTGATTTGAAAAACACTTATTGTGCACTCAGTGTCCATCCTAGGGGTCAGACACACTGGTGAGCAGAGGGACCACACTCCTGCCCTTCTACACTTTATGGAGGTGATTTTAACTCTGTAAGCACACCAGTAAGTATATGATAAGTGCTACTGGGTGTGCACAGGGGTGTGGGTCTGTGTGTAACACCTCAGGGGCTCTGGAGAGATAGGGGCAGACGCTCCCAAGGTTTGAGTGCTTCTTAATGCCAGACCCTGGCTAAGCATTTTTAAAGTACCATCTTGCTCCTCACACCAGCCCCAGAAGACAAATTCTGCCATAACCTCATTGTGACTGATGACTTTAGTCTCAGAGAGGGGTGCTGTGCACCCAGGGTCACAGGACTCCTTAGGTAAGAGAACCCACTAAAAACCAGCTGGCCCTGCCTCCAGAGTGAACCAGCTGGGCCTCCTTCTTGTCATGGCACTTGCAACCCAGGCCCACCCCTACTCTGACTCTCTGCTCTTACATCCTCTCTCCAGCAAACACGCCATGCACACTCTCACACATGCATGTTTTCCCACACACTCTCACTCTCCTGTACTTTCCCTCTCTTAATCTCATGCTCTCTCAGTCAACAGACTCTGATGTATGCACTCAGACCCCAGTCCACTCTCATTGATTCTCACAATCTCTCTCTCTCACACACACACACTCAGACATATGCTCACATTCCCCCACACACCCCACTTCCCGTCCTTCTGCTCCCAAATGCCAAGTTACCCTCAGCCCGTTGTAAGTTACCCCACCTCTTCCCTCCTCAAATGAGATTTCCTTCAGGTCCATTGTGATCCAGGCTACATGCAAGGTGGGATGTGGAATACTCTCAGAGCTATGGCCAGACTTCTAGAAAAAGGGCCATTTGACCTGGACTTTGGCTTATTAATGTGTTTGGCGAATAAGCAGGCAAGCGTGGCTTTCCACATAAGGCAAGCTACCCACAAAAGGACATTTAGGAAATGCAGTTGCTGAGCTACGCTGCTCAGATGCACCCCAGCCCTCCACAGAGTTCCTGCCACAGTTGCCTCCCATGCAGGATTCCCATGAAGCACAGCCACAGCCATCCAATAAAGGGTATAAGCCACAGATGCAAGCCACACCCCAGCACCTACCCACTCATGTGTCCACACTGCCACCAGCTCCCCCTAAATATAGCCCCAAGCTGCCCACTTCTCCACCCTACATTGCTGCACTCCCTTCTTCCTAGAAACTGCCACCTCCTCTTGGACCACTGTCTAAGCCTCCTACATGTTCCCTGCACCCATAGGGTATACCCATCACCCCATCTGCTTTTGCAGAGCAGCCAAATCAGATCATGGCACTTCCCATTTAAAGTTCCTCCCTGGGGCTCAGCAATAACATGCTTCTCTGACTAGTCCCTGCCTCTCCCAGACTAGGCCAGATACCCTGTTTTATGGTTCATGAAACATGATTCCTTGCTTTCCTAGCACTCAGCAAAGTTTGTGCTTACACACTATCTTTGTGATTATTTAGTTTGACTTCTGGAGCTCTAGGAGGGTAGGTCCTCCCTCCGCCCCTCCCAGGTTTGCTGCACAAAGGAGGCCATCAATGCTTGCTGAGTGCACAGGAAGACAATAAAGTGCTGGGCAGGAGCTGCAGCAGCAGGGAGCACTGCAGGCCATGGGGAGCACGGATGACTCGGGATCTCCACCGCTGTGCTGGGTGATGAAGAACGAAGATGTAGCACGCTTTGGCAGTCTCACTGGGATGAGTGAGATGCAGTCTTGCTTGTTCTCTAGAAAATGGCCAATGGGCTTTGAAATCAGTTTTCTGCAAGGCTCGCTCTCTGGAGCAGGTTTGAACTGCTGAGGAAATAAGCTGGTCAAGGGAAGGTAAAATGTTTGTGAAATGCTGACACCTACCTCAAAAGCCTGACTCCCACAGCGAGGTGGCAAATGGTCGCTCCCACATACAGGATGTTCCCAGCTCAGTGGGGCCTCAGAAGCAGGCAATGTGGCCAGCAGCTTCCCTGAGCTCTGCATGACCCAGGGCATAGCTGGGAAAGGTGACATAGAGCAGGGTGCTCCTCTACAGACCAAAGGGGACAGTGAGTGGAACTGTGCGATGCTGGCAGCTCTCCTGCAACTGCCTGCGAGGTCAGACGTTGGTCTTCAACATTTAAAAATCAGGGAACTTCTTTATTTATGACTTTCCTTAAAGAACTCAATTCTACTCCCACATGGCACGAATTGCTTAGAGTGGGTGTTACTGCCCTTTCCTTTAATTTTTTTTTCTCAAACTATGTTAATTAACATAACTGTACACATTTATGGCATAAATGTAGCATTTTGCTGGGATGCACGAATCGAGACAGCTGGCATATTTGCTGCCTAGAACATTTATAATTTCCTTGCATGGAGTATGTTCACCATCCTTCCTATTGGCTATTTTGAAACATGCGTTTGATTTTCATCAACCACAGTTACCCTCCTGTGCTATATAGAATGGTAGGATTATTGCTTCTCTCCAATTGTTCCATTGTACTTCTCAGAGTCCTCTTTCCATCCTCCTGCCCTGGTTCATTCCCAGCCTTTGACAGCCATTATTCTACTATCTACTTTTAATTGGTCAACTGTTTTAGCATTAATATATAAGTTAGACTATATAATATTTATCTTTCTGTGCTTGACATTTCATTTTACATGTTGTCTTCTCAGCTTATTTACATTGTTGCAAATGATAACATTTCATTCTTTGTATAAATGAATAATGCTCCATCCCACATAAATATGCATCTGTCTGTTGATGGACACTATATCAGTCAGCTTTCTATAACAAAATACCTGAGATAATCAATTGATAAACCCAAAAGGTTGACTTGGTCCAAAGTTTTGGAGGTTGCAGCTGGCCCTGTGGTTTTGGGTCTGTGGTGAGGCAGTGTATCACAATGGGGAGCACACAATGGAGCAGAATCACTCACCTCATGGCCAGCAGGCAAAGAAGACAGTGGAAAAACAGCTGGGGTCTCACAATCCCTCGACTGAACTAAGACCTCCCCATAAACTCCAACTACCTCCCAAAAGCACCAATCTGAGTACCAAGCATGTAGCACATGAGCCTCGGGGGACATTTAAGACACAAACTATAGCTGACACCCTAGTCTGTGTCCTATCAGGATGGTTGCTACTGTCCTCTTCCTGCAGGGCTCAGCTCCACAGCTCCTCCCAAAGCCCACCCCACCCTTCCCATTACACTCATCACTTCTATCTCCTTGCCTTGCAGATTCCCAGTCAGCATTTGAGAGAAGCAGACAGTTAGTTATCAGAGAATCCCCCAACTGGGTAATCTCATCTATGATAGCGGATGAGGAAGAAAAACTCCAAGAGCACTGGGAAAGTGAGGATAAGTCTTGAGCCCTTGGCCCAAAGGCATAGTACTCCTTCTTCTGGGAGCTGGCTTGAGGGCAGCAGGCACCCACCTCTCTCCTTCACCAACTCAGCTCTCTTTGCAGCCCCCAGAGGCTCCAGGCTCCCCACGTGGCTGGGCCCATGAAAGAGAAGTCTTCTTTCCCAGCGCTCCAGCAAAGCTCTGCCACTGACTTGTGAGTAGGCTGACTTGGGTCATATGTTCACTCCAGGGCTCCTTGTGGCTAGAACAGTCTCTGCACAGATCATGTGGAGTGTGACTGGAAGACAGTACTTTCCCAGAAGAACAAGTTTCTGGAAGGAAGTACTTGGATGCTGGCCAGATCTGTACAGTTATACCCATCAGCCCTCTGGAAGAGCGTCTCTTCAAGCACTTCCCTCACTCTGCCATTGCCCGTGCCTCATCTCCTTTGTGACCAACAAGGGCCTGGCACTATGCTTGAGACCAAATCCTATCAAACTACAGTGGAACCTGATTCCAGGGTCCTCTTTCCTCCCCCACCTGAGTGTGCAAGAATCCCCACATGCTCAAGTCTCTTATACAAAACGGCATCTCATGTAACTACCTCTTGTGTCCTTTAAATCATTTCTAGATTACTCATGATGTTTAATACAGTGTCAATGTGATATAAACAGATATTGGGTTGTTTAGAATATTGGCAAGGAAAAGAAGTTTGCATACTGTTAGTGTGGATGTTTGTTTTAAAAGTACTTTCAATTTGTAATTGGTTGAATGCATAGATGCGGAACCCATGGGTACAAAGATCCAGCCATATATTAACTGACTGCCTAATGTCTCCAACATAAGCCTTCTATTGCGAATGGCAGTTGGACCTAGAAACTGCCATGTGACTCTGAGCCACTTGGTTCTACGTTCTTGGTGCTGTATCTGTTTATTTCCTGCTTCTAAGTAAGCAAAAGCTCCCTGAGAGCAAGCTTCACCTCTCTCTCTGTGACATTTTAGAGAATGCCACAGGAAGAACACAGGCTCACCAGTCTGACAGCCCTGAATATAAATGGAGGCTTCTTAGGAGCCATACCTTGGGTCCCCAATTTATGAACATTCGAGTTGTGAACTTTCACAGATGCAATGTATAAGACTCATTTTGTTGGCTTATAGTGAAGTTTACAAATAAAGTCGACTTATGTACAATTCTCCCCAAACAAGGCTCATTTATAAGTTGGAGACTTACTGTATATCAAGGTTCAACTGAGGAAGAGGCTACTAGGCGATGTGGAATAAAATTTTTGCTTTGCTTTGTTTTGTGTTGTATTTTGTTTGCAGTACTGGGGATTGAGCCTAGGACCTTTGCACTGTCTTCATCCCTTCTGTTGCTACTGCTGTTGAAACAGTTTCTCAATAATTTTCTAACCTGCCCAATCCTCAGCCTCCCAGAGTACTGGGATTATAGGGCATGCAGCACCACAACTGACTGGAATAATAGATTCATAACTGGACTTTGGCTGAACCCACTATGAGAGAAGAAAGGTCTGAACAAGGAAATAGCCTGTGGAAGACTGAGCTGGATTTCAAAAGGGAAAATCCAAGGCCCTTCTGCCTCCTGGGTTTGCTGCTACACCTCAGGGAGCAATACTGAATGTGGAGCAGAAGGCAGCAAAGGCCAGGAGTATCTGGGGGCATCCCTGTGTCTTGCTGCCACCAGCTCCAGTAACAGAGTCCTCAGAGAATGAAAGCTGCTATTCCCTCCCCTGTGGATTGTTTTGCACATGTCTCTTTCATCAACTTAGAGCCTAAACAATGTGGAGAAAGAGGTTCTTGACAACATGTTTCCAGACAGACCACACCCACAGAATATAGACCACCCTGATCACATATTGGACCCTGCAGACCACATCATGAGCAGCGCAGTATGACTGCGTGGTCCAGGGCTCAGTCTATGCCAGGCACTCAGCTATTACTTATTAACCTTCATCAGAAGTACTGATAAAGGTTAATAAGATGCTTATTTCTAGATGCTTTCACCCTTTCTGATTACCCTAGTGGTGCCTTTAAAAATTTCCATCCCTAATGCCCATGGCAATAACCTCTAAGGAAAACCATGACTAAATTTAAATCTAGAGTTTGAAGCAACATGAAGTAACACCCCCTTGGGAGCATTCTGCTGCCTGTGGTGCTTTGACCTTTCATAAAAAATTAGTTTCTCTGGTGGAAGAGTCCATTTGGAAGCCATGCCCCCTTCCTACCAGGCCCAAGTCTAGGAACATATTGTTATGCAAATGAGACAAGTAGCAGAAGGTTGTAACAGTTCAGGCCTAGGGTTGGTGGCCTTCTGCAGCCTGGGGAAAGCCTCTGCTTTCTGAAGAACCCTGGCTCCACAGCTCCTAGCTACAATTTTCCTCCCTAGAGAATGTAAACAAATGAATGCCTTGCCAGGAAGCAGTGTTCATCTATGGCTTCTCAGAGGACTGCAGAGCCTGCCCCCTTAAGGCTGATGGCTTATTTCCTGGGGTAAAGCAAGGTGGGGCAGGGAAGAGGAAGAGAAAGCAGTCATAATGTCATGCCAATGCTGAATATTCCAAAAAGGATTTGTACCATTTGATGGTGATATTCAGGCTACTAGAACAATGGCTTTCTCTGAACAACTCCTGGTCCCAGAAGGTTGGTCCAAATAACAACTGGGCAGAGTGGGTTGGACCTACTTTCTTGGAGATGGTGAAACTCCTAGAAGGTAGGAGAAGAGCCAGCCCAGCAACACTCACTGGCAGCACTGGAAAACAGATTAACACTTCAACATTCATAAAACAAATATTGAGTTCCTACTACACACCAGGTGCTGCTGCATGTGTGAGGAGTAAGCTTAGGATAAATTTAGGGTTGATTGATATTATAGGACATTGACAACCAGACCAATAATTGTAAAAATACAGTCACTTTTCCATATCTAATGCTGCTGTATCAATGGATTCAATAAAAAAAGTTAGGAAAAAAAATTCCAAAAAGTTCTGAAAAGCAATACTTGAATTTACCAGATGCTGAGTACTACACAGCCATCTTTCCCATTCTTATGTGTGGTTGTGGCTTCCTCTAGGCAAGATTGTGGTTGTGGACAGAACGGTGCACACTTCCTGGGAAGCTTTTCTGTATGCTTTAAACACACACAACACTGTACAGCACATTATTCAGTCCAGCATGGCTCCAAAGAAAGTGCAGAGTTAGCGTGGGGTGAAAAGAAAGTGTAGAATGGTAATGAAGCTGGCAAAAATATGTGGAGTGATAAGGAAGGTGAACAGAATGTATAGAGTGGTGACAAAGGTAACAAGAAAGTGAACAGCGTGAATGGTAAGAAGGTTTTGAAGAGCACAACCATTGAGTTGAAGAAGGAAGCTGTAGAAAATCATGAGGGTGGTATTCATGTAGCTGATCTGGCCTCAGAGTACAAGATGGCTAAGTTAACAATCTCAACTATTTCGGAAAATAAAGATGCCATCAAAGGAGCTGACACTGCAGCAGGAGTAATGATGTTAACCAAGCAGAGAACTCAGTGCTGGAAGAGGTGAACAAGCTGTTGTTAGTGTGGCTGAACGAGAAATTGTTAGCAAGTGATAACGTTAACAAAGCTATGGTCTGTGGAGAGCCAGGAAACCACACAGTGATTTACTGCAAGGAAAGCCCTCTGCACATGCAATAAGTGATTACTTTAAAGCCAGTAGAAGGTGGCTTGATAAATTCCCCAAGAGAAGTGCCAACTGCTGGATGGTAAGACATGAGGAGGCTTCCTATTCTTACAGGCCACTGCAGAAGAGATAAAGAATTCACTCAATTCATGAAGTCAGAAGGCTACCTCATTCAATGAGTATTCAACTGCAATTAAACAGGCCTCTTCTGGAAAAAGATGCTGAACAGAACCTGTATTTTGCAGGAGGAGAAGGCACTGAAGGGGCACAAGCCCAAGCCCAGAAAGAAATATCTTTCTCTGTCTCTCTCTTTTTTTTTTTTTTTTTTTTTTTTTTTTGGTGGAACCGGGGATTGAACTCAAGCCCTTGTGTTTGCCAGGGAAGCACTTATTCCACTGAGCCATCTCTCCAGCCCTGAGGGGATTTGACTGACCTTATCAAATACAAAAGTTACGTTTCTTGTTATATAGGTCTTGCTTTACCTTGGTCTTAATCATCCAGCTGAAAAGTATGAAAATGAAGTAAAAAGTAAAGCCATATTAATATACTGAGCTATAAAAGACTCAAGTCCACCACTTTAGACAATGCCAATCTTACAGAAAACCCACTACTATAATGGACTACTGGACTATATTGGGATATTTTGTTGAAATCATGCACCTACAGTATTTAAATGACAATGGAATGCTTTTCTCTGACAAAATTAACTGAAAAAGTGGGATAGAAATGAACAACCATTTTGTATGTGTATACTCAAAATAGCTAAGATAGATACACAGCTCCATTTTTTTAATTCAATGAACAGAGAGGTTTATTCTAATAGTGTTTGAGACAGAATATCATGTCTGCATCTTGCATAATGAGTAACCATTAAGACAACAATAAGCAATGGATTAATTACTGAAAATGTACTAGTAATTGGTTGTGAAGCTGTCTCATTGCTATTTGTTTCTCAATAGAATTATTAAATGAAAAATGAATGTGCAACAAAAAAGAAAAAGAAATATCTTTCTGAGAACCAAGTGCCCAAAAGGTGTCTTCGTTTGAAGGACGGTGCCCTGACACACCCTCCAGCCTTTGTGGATGAAATGCATAATGGGTGTAACTTCACAACATCATGTTCTTTCCTCCAGCATAACACCTGTTCTGCATCCCATGGACCACCACATGATCCACAGCATCAAGAAGCCATACACAAAGGCACTGTCCACTGGGTGTTTTAATGTCACTGAAGAGAAGTCCTTGATTGAGAAAGAGTTCTAGAAGAAATACTTCAGTGCTCTCCATGGCATCTACCTCACTGAGAAAGCTGGAGAAGATGGCATGTACCAGCCATTAAACTCAACCTGGAAGAAACTGGCCAGAATGTGTCACTGAATGGGACTTGAAAGGGTCTGATACACAGGTAATGGATTGTGTCCATGGGCAAGAGTAGGGGTCTAAACACTGATGTTGCAGATGTAGAGGAGCTTTTTGAGGACCAAAAGGAGAAACTAACAATGGAAGAACTTTCTGAGCTCCAAAGTGAGCACCAGTAGGCCCTTGTTGAGCAGCGTTGCACTGGGGAAGAGGAAGTCAGTGAGGATGTTAGCAGGGATGTGATAAAGAGAAATGGAACGAGGATCCAGGATTTCTTTGAGAAGCACCACCCCAGTGTAACTGTAATAAACAGTTAATCATAATAAATATGATGAATGATCATATGGTTTCTTGTTTCTGGAGGGATATGCAGTACAAGGGAGAAAAGTAATATTAGATTTTTTTTTCATCAAAATTGGCCCTGAAGCTAAGAGGAACAGAAGAGAAGAAACCTCTGGAGACCTTCCCAATGTCATTATGGGGCGGACTCTCCCTCTAAACAATAACCTTTTCCCCACCCACCTTCCTGTCTTCCACACCAGAAGTCACCTCATGCAAGGTTAATGTTCTTGTTCTCCATACCATACTGTACTTTGTATTATATATTTATGGCTTAAAACTACATATGATTCAAAACAGATTAATCTTATTTACATCAAAACTTATGGGAAAATTTGACTCAGTTCGTGACCAGTTCCATTCACAAACAGAATCACACAGCAAACTCAGTTTGTGAACAGAGGTGCCACTGTACTCAGAAGGGATGCATAGGTTCTAGGCACTCATTACCATTGCAGAGGTTTGAGCATGTGTGAATTTGGGGTTTGTGGGAGACTCAGGAATCCACACCCATGTAGATGGAGGGAGAACTGCAGAACCAGTAACACTCATGAAACCTTACTCTCTGCCAGTCATAGGCACTGCTCTCTGTGCTGCTGCACAGGTGTGGCCCCAAGCCCCCAGGGCTCAGCCACTTATCAAGGTTCACAAGGAGTCTGTCTGAACTTGGAGGCTTTGAGGGATCTGCACTATTCTGCTGTGTGTCTGCCTTCATTCCTGAGTAGAGTGACTGACCAGGTGGCAGAGAACCTGGGCAGATCCCTTGGAGCTCTTAGAGAAACAAAGTTATAAGGAGTGCTGGAAGCTTGGAACCCCACAGCAGCAGGTCCCACTTGCCATCAGAGTTATGAGAAGCATAGTGGGACACACTACACTTGTAGTTAAAAAAAAAAAAAAAGATCTATGGCCAAAGACAAGTCATTTGGCCTCTGTGAGCCTTTCCTGTCTATGAAATAGGGATAATCAGGTGGTAAGAGCTCCAGAAGACCAATACCCTTGTAGGTGCCTGGTCCTGTGCTGGCTCAGAGCAGATATTCACTAAGCAGAAGCTTCATGGCATGCTGCACAAAAGGGGGAGGAGTTAAGAGCCATTTCCACAGCCACTGCCTGTTCTGTGCATCCCCTTTCTTAACTTGGAAGAGCAGTCCAGTAGCCAAATACAGCCCTCATTCAGTTTCTTCTGGAATGTAAATGTTTTATAAGTAGTTATATTATTTAGGAAATAATGAAAAACAAAACTTGTTTTATATTCAATACAGACACAATTTTCCCTTAATCTTTACAATACGAGTTTGATTAAATCCACAGATTTGGAGCTGTGGATACAGAGGACCAACTATATATTAATATATGAGGGCATGAAGATCTAGCTCATTTCTTTTTAATGCTACATAGTATTTGATTCTGTGGTGTTTGTCTCTTATTGATGGACTTGTACAGATATTCCAACTATGTGCTAAGTCAAACAAGGAAGCAATACTTTTCCTAATACACACATTCCTTTACACATGCATAATTTTCTGAGGATGCTAAAGGATCATGAAGGCTTGAAGAGGAAGATTCTTGAGTCTTCTCAAAGGCATTTTGGTTCCAATTGGCCTGGGGAAATGCCCAGGAATCTAAATTGAGGAAAGCACCCCCATAACTTACATGGACACCCACAGTTACAATCTCTTGGTTTTTATTAGAGAGAAGTGTGCTGTCCCATATGGCTGAGTGGCCAATGCAGGCTGGCACTTCACTGCCAAGTGTATCAATGCATCAGTGCCAGGGTCCTTCCCTCAAATATGTCAAGGGAAACTCTTACACAGGGCCTAAGGTCAAACCATAGGAAATTTATTGGGTTTCGAGCATCAGAAACCTGTGTGGTCTTGTGACCAAAAGTTCCCAAGTTTCCCAAGGACAAAAGGTTGTAGTAAACTTATGTGGGGTCTTGGGCTACTCAGAAGAGGGGGAATCCAATGGAGAGAGGTAAAGTACAAGCTATGGGGTACAGCTTATCACAAATTCAAATGTTTTCTGGAATGTGTATGCCATTTTCTGTGGGGCATTATGATTTTAGTATTATGATCAGGGTGGGCTGGACAGCCAACATCACTGGTCTAGAGGCAAGGGTGCTTTCTACTGGACATGGTGTTCACTTTATTTTCAATGAGGTCTGGGGTTATGAACAGTACCTTCAACTCTAGGGTCCTGTTGAGCCTGTTTGTTACGGTAAGCAAAATAAATCTATCACAAAAAGTTATAAAAGTGCAAATGATGAGTACAAGAAATGAGCCTCCAGAACCAGCACACCCCCCCCCCAGAGAGTGAGAACATCCACCACCCTTTTGGGAGCCCTGAAGACCTGCCAAAGCCCAGGCCCAGTAGAGAGCTTCTGTGCTCTCCTGACCCCCCCATACCCTTCCACACCCAGCCCAGGCCTGACATACAGGCCTGGGGTGAAACTGCAGCTGAAGTCCCTGCACTGAGACTAGGGTCAAAACCACACAGGTAATTCAGGAGCACAGCATCTTTTCAAAGGGTCACAATAGGCTCACCTCCAAGGACAGCAAGAGGAAGGAGGTAAGCACAGCAGCCAGACCCAAGCCAGGCACAACTACATGAAATAGAACTTGGTACAACAATACCTAAATTTCATAAGGTGCTAAAGTTAGAACTGCACCAAAACTCTACATCAAAGGTCAGAGGTCAGAGCTATAAGACATGATAAAAACAAGGAGCCAAATGCAATCTCAGGCCTTGAGCCCACAAATGATAAGTGCAGAGGATACTAGTTCAGCTGAAATTATTGAATTAACAAACTTGGAAGCACAGAAATAACAGCAGAAAAGTATAGAGGAATTCAGACCAGAATTAACACCTGAAATAAGAAAAGAAATTTTCGAATACATAGCATCTGAAGTAATGATTCACATCCAGAAATTTATGGGGAAAACCCAATGCCCACCCAGAATAAGTGAAGAGAACATTATAACAAAGGGCCAGGAAGATGGCTCCTATTCCAGCTGAAACATATGAATTAACAGCATCATAAGCAAAGGAACAACAAAAGAAAAGCAAAGAGGAACTCAGAGGAGAAATAATTTCTGAAATAAAAAAGAAATGTTTCAAATCATAGCATCTGAAGTAGAGAATCGATTATGGAAATATATGGAGAAAACCAATTTGGAAAAATCTATGCAGTAAAAGAATTAATAGCTACATCTAAAAAAGACATTGACAAAACATAGAGGAGATTAGAAATATGACAGATTCCTTGAATGAGCAATACAAGAAAGAAAGAGATTAAATGAAGCACAGTCAAAGAGATATAGAAAAACTTAAAATCTCAATCATGAGTCTACAAAACTGTTTGAGTGAAACCGCAGACAGAGTTTCTGATCTTGAAGATGCTGGTGCATCTAGTCAAAAGGTGAGAAAAGATCTCTCAAAAACAACAAGAACACAGGAAAAAATAATCCATCACCTGCAAGATGATGCCAAGAAGAACAATGTGCGATTAATAGGTATCAATAACAAAGAAGGAGTCAGTACAAATGATATAAAAAGAATATGGGCAGAAGTAATAGCAGAAAACTTCCCAAATATAAGGAAACAATCTAACATTCAGGTTAGCAAAGCGTATAGAACACCAAATAACTTCAGCCCAACTAAAAACATACCGAGACATATAATAGTCAAGATTCCAGAAATCCAACACAAGAATACTATACTGAAAGCTGCTAGAGGAAAGAAGCAGATCACATTCAAAGGAAAATCCATCGGAATTACAGCCGACATCTCTTTCCAAACCATGAAGGCAAGGAGAGCATGGAGCAGAGTACTTCAAATCCTCCATGAAAATAAATTCCACCCCTGCAAAAGCTCTTTCAAGTTTGATGGAGAAGTGAAATACTTTCATGACAAAGAACAACTAAAGAATTTCATGATGACAAAGCCAACCCTACACACTGAAACATGTTCAAGAGAGGGACCACAATGACCAGAACCCCACGAATGAGAACAGAAGGAACCCACTAAATAGGGCAAACAATTAAACACAAGACAAAAAGGAATAAACAACAGCAGGTAAATAACGTGTCAATCATAAGTCAACACATTTCAATTATGACCATCAATGCAAATGGACTCAATTCACCAATTAAGAGAAGTAGACTGACATAGTGGATTAGGAAACAAAACCCAACAATATGCTGTGTACAAGAAACACACTTAACTCAAAAAGATATTCATAGGCTTAAAGTCAAAGGATGGAAAACAATACTTCATGCCCCAGCACCACAGATACAAGCAGGGATAGCAATCTTGTTCTCAGACAGTCTCAACTTCAAACCAAAAATGATCAAACAAAATAAAGAAAGGGCACTATGTACTGGTTAGGGGAAGAATTCAACAGGAAAAGGTAACAATAAATATGTATGCACCAAACATGGGAGCACCTAACTGTGTAAAACAAATCTTAATGGACATGAAAGAGCTAATATCCAATACCACAATCTTAACAGGAGACCTAAATACCGCTTTATCCCACAAAGACATGTCAACCAGAAAAAAATTAGCAAAGAAGCAGTAGAACTAAACCAAAGCCTGGACAAAAGGACCTGAGGGGACATATACAGAGTGATCCAAGCAACCACAGCTGAATACACACTTTTTTCAGCTGCACAAGGGTCATTTTCTAAAATAGACCACATACTGGTCTATAGGTCATGCTTAAGTATATGCAAGAAAACAGAAATATTCCCATGCACTGATCACAGTGCAATGAAACTGGAAATAAATGACAAAAAAGAAAAAGAAAAAACCCTAAATGCATGGAAATTAAACAACAACCTACTCAGCAATCAATGGGTTGCAGATGAAATTGAACAAGAAATCCAACAATATTTACAGTTCAATGAAAATTCAATCACAACTTATCAGAATTTATGGGATGTGATGTAAGCAGTTCTCTGAGGGAAGTTCATAGTTATAAACTCACACATTAGGAAAACAGAACGGGAACAAATAAACACACTAATGCGGCGCCTCCAACATCCAGGAAAGGAAGAGCAAACCAAACCCAGACCCCAAAGACGGAAAAAAATCATAAAGATTAGAGCAGAAATTAATTCAATTGAGATGAAGAAAATAGTTCAAAGAATCAGTGAATCAAAAAGCTGGTTCTTTGAAAGACTAAATAAAATTGATAAGCCACAAGCTAACCTCATCAAAAAGAGAAAAGAAAAAAAAAAAAATCAAACGCAAGCAATAAGAAATGAAAAGGGTGAAATCATCACACACCCAGTGGAAATACAGAAGATTATCAATACTTTGAGAATCTTTAAGCTCACAGAATAGAAGACACAGATGAAATGGACAGATTCTTAGAAAGGTACAAATTACTGAATCAAGAGATATAACAACTCAAAAACCCAATAACAGCCAACGAAATATGAAATGTAATAAAAAGCCTGCCAACAAAGAAAAGTCCAGGTCCTGATGGATTCACAGTTGAATTCTACAAGAAATTCAGAGAAGATATAATCCCTATACTCCACAAACTCTTCAATGAAATTGAAAAGGAAACAGTTCTCCCAACATCATTCCTGGAGACAAGTATTATACTGATAGCAAAATTAGGGAAAGACACAACTAAAAAAGACAACTACAGCCCAATCTCCTTCATGAACATAAATGCAAAAGTCCTCAATAAAATCCTAGGAAACAGAATACAGAAACTCGTCAAGAAGATCATACACCATGACCAGGTTAAGATTCATCCCAGGGATGCAAGAATGGCTCAATATTTGCAAATCTATAAATGTAATACACTATATCAATAGAGCCAAATATAAAAACCACATGATCCTCTCAATTGATGCAGAAAAGGCTTTTGACAAAGGCCAACACTCATTCATGTTCAAAGTCCTTCAGAAAATTGGAATAGAAGGCCTCTACTTCAATTTGATAAAAGCCGTCTATGACAACCCAATGGCTAATATAATTCTAAATGGGAAAAAACTGAAGTCTTTTACCCTTAGATCTGATACAAGACAAGGATGTCCTCTATCACTTCTCATATTCAATATAGTTTTGGAATCATTGGCTACAGCCATTAGACAAGAGGGAGAGATAAAGGAATAAGAATAGGTAAAGAAGAAGTTAAATTATCACTATTTGAAGATGACATGATACTTTACGTGGAAGACCCAAAAAACTCTACCAAGAGGCTACTAGACTTGACACACAAATTCAGTAGCATGGCAAGATAAAAAGTCAATACTCAAAAGTCGATATCATTTCTCTACACAGATAACAAACACACTGAAAGGGAAACTATAGAAACAACACCTTTTACAATAGCACTGCAGAAAATGAAATATATTGGGATTCATCTAACTAAAGAAGTTAAAGATTTTTTCACAGAAAAATTTAGTACTCTGAAAAAAGAGTTTGTAGAGGATTTCAGAAAATGTAAAGATATTCCATGCTCCTGGATAGGAAGAATCAACATCGTGAAGATGACCATACTTCCAAAATTGTTGTACAGATTCAATGTAATCCCTATCAAGCTACCAACAAAATACCTCTGAGACCTAGAGAAATCATTCCTAACAATTTATTTGGAACCAAAAAAGACCTAGAATAGCAAAGGCAATCCTGGCTAACAAACACAAGACAGAAAGCATTACAATTCCTGACTTGAAATTATACTACAAAGCTATTGTGATAAAAGCAGCATGGTATTGACAACAAAATAGATCTGAGGACCAATGGAATAGACTAGAAGATGCAGAGGCCTCTACAAACACACTCAACCACTTGATCTTTGAGAAAGGGGCCAAACATGCTTACTGGAAGAAAAATAGCCTCTTTAACAAATGATGCTGAAAAATTTGGTTCTCCACATGTTGAAAACTAAAACTTGACCCAGGTCTATCACCATGCACTAAGCTAAAGTCAAAATGGATTAAAGATCTTAACATGAAAACAGAAACACTCAATCTCCTGGAAGAGAAAATAGGATAAACTCTTAAAGACATAGGGGTAGGCTAAGAGTTCATGAAGAAACATGTATCTGCACAGGAAACAGAAAAGAATTAACAACAGGAACCACCTGTTATTGAGAAGTTTTCACACGTCAAAAGAAATTACCAACAAAGTGAAAAGAAAACCCACAAATTTTGAAAAAAAATCCTAACTCATAAGCACTCAGACAAAGGTCTATTCTCTAGAATTTATAAAGAACTAAAAAATATCAGGGCCCCTAAATTTAAAGACCCAATCCAGAAATGGGCATCTGAGATGAACACACTTTTCAGAGGATGAAATTAAAGTGAATAAATGCATGAAAAAATGTTCCACATGGCTAGCCATCCATGAAATGCAAATTAAAACAGCACTGTGATATCATCTCACCCCAGAAAGAATGGTTATCATAAAAAAATCAATCAACAACATATGTTGGAGAGGTTGTGGGGAGAAGGGAACCCTTCTCCACTGCAGGTGGGAATGTAGACTGGTGCAACCATTATGGAAATCAGTGTGGAGACTCCTTCAAAAACTAGGACTGGAAATCCTATTCAAGCCATCTATACCCCTTCTGGGAATTATCCCGGAGGAACTGAAACCATCATATCATAGGGATATATGTGTACCTATGTTTATAGCAGCATCATTTGTGATAGCCAAATCTTGGAAACAACCAAAATGCCCGATACATGAGGAATGGTTGAAAAGGTGTAGTATTTTTATACAATGGAGTATTACTCAGCTGTACAACATGATAAGCTTGAAGCCTTCATATTTAAGTGGATGCCACTTGAAGATATACTTACAAGCAAAATAAACCAGACCCACATGTACAAATATCATTTAGTCTCCCAAGAGTAACTCAAAAGCATTGCAAATAGAAATGTATAATGAAATTGAAAGGAAAGTGAGAACTTTAGGATTGGACAATGAGGAGAGGGCAAGGACAAATTCTGAGTAACATGACAGGGGCAAGACCATTCATCTATACACACTAGGTGGGTAAGACAATGATCCTGAGAAACATCAGGAGATTTTTGAAACCAGCAGTTAAGGGTTAGGATTCTCACCTGTCTATGTATGCTGATATCTGTGAACCAAACAACTGCACTGAATTTAACAAAGTGTAATACAAGGGTCACGCTTCAAAGGCCTGTCATTCTGGTCTTTTAAGTATGTACTTCTTGTCATGGCATACCAACTATTACTATACTGTCCTTTTTTAAAAGGTAATAAATGAAAAATAAGACAAAAAATATCACAAGACAGTCCTGCTACAATGCTACTATGCTGTATATGGATGGATTTCTAAATATCTATGTAAATATATGTAAGTGTTCATTCCTCTTTTAATTTTTTTTCTTCTTTTTAATATTCTGTATGGACTTAGAGTTTAATATCTCAATACTTGATGGAAAATACATGTTCCATGTTATGCCTATGATGTCTGATATTTAGACTAATAGTGTGGGTAAACAGAACTGCATATGTTGCAGGCTAATGATAAACTTCTCTTCTAGAAGTTTAACACCTGAAGTTTGCAGATCAAAAATTAGAGAAAAAGAAAGGCTGCAAGGTCAGCCAACATTTTGGCCCTAGCCTTTCAAGGTCAGTGCAGACTTCAGGACATAAGAGAACCCATACTGTAACATCATGTAATTCAGTTGTGCCCCAAATTTTCTGATCAAGGAGATTATGGGACCACAGAGGAATGTGATCGATGACCTATAGTGTGTCTAAGGAGAGTCACATGGACAGAAAACTTTCTTTCAGGCTTCCACAGATAGCAAATTGGTCAAGCAATGGCCCTGACTCATCCACATGGCTGACACTGACAAAGGATCTACAAAGTGTGGTACAGGGTTACAGGATAAACCCTGAGGGTATCTGATTGATCTTATCTGATACAAAAGTTACATTTCTTATTATATAATTCTTGCTTTAACTTGGTCTTAACCATCCAGCAGAAAAGTATAAAAATGGAGGTATAAAAAGTAAAGTCATATTAATATACTGAGCTGTGAATGGCTCAAATGAACAGCTTCTGTGGATAACCCACTTCTATTGTGGACTGATGATCTGTGCTGGATTGTTTTATTATATATATATAATATATAACATATATATATATATATATATATATATATATATATATATATATATATATATATATGTTAGCTATCCATGTTTTGAAAATCTGTAACATATGTATTGTATGTTACCCTGTTTATGTCACTTTTTCTATTTGTTTTTGCTTCTAGTTTTCACTCCTCAAGTTAAAATACAAATAAATAAATTAAAAGAAAAAGAAATGAACTTCCTTCACTCCCTCAGGTCTAGGCTAACAAACAAGACAAAGTTTTGTGTGGCCATGGCTACTGTCTCTGCATGCATGCCTGGCCCTGTTCAAGAGGCAATGACTGCTGGTCAAGTAGCTACAGATCATGGCTAATTATGACCATTCCCAACTTCATGTACTTTTATTATTTTTTGATATCCTAAGAACATACTTGGGGCCAGTAACCGTAGCTGCCTCTTGGGAAAAGAACTGGTTGTGTGAGAATCAGAGTAAGTAGGAAACTTTGTAATGATGAACTATGCCTTATTACCTTTTTAAAAATCTACTTACAATGACAAATGATGATGGAATAGCCATATCTAGTACATTTACCACTGTGTGACATTGAGCAAGTCACTTGCCCTCTCAGAGCCTTGGTCAGGTGCTGCGGCAACCCCGGAGTGTCCTATTAAAGGGTAGCTGTGTGGATGACTCTGTAACACTTGATGGAGCTCCTAAACCCCTTGCAAGCAATAGCATGAGGCAGAGATATGCATTTGAGGCTTTTATAAATGAGCAGAAGAAAAACAAGGCCAATCTGGGCTTGAGACTGCACACAAGGCAAGACAAGAGACAGGGCTTTCCACAGTGCTGAGGGCCTGGACTCATCTCCCTGGAGAAGGATGCCCCGGACCGGGGCCTAATGCAGGAGTCATTCCCTGGGATGTTTCCTACCCACCTCCCATGCCTGTGATAGTGCTAGGTGGGACTACAGCTTGGCTCTCTGTCCATGACCAACCAGGCCCAGGAGAAGCTGCCTTGCTGTCCACACATGTCTTCCCCACTGGGCTCTCCTTGGAAGCAGCAGCATGTCACAGGATGATGACAGGATGGTGAACAAAGAGCCAATCGAGAGGTAGGTGATGGGCCAGCAGCCCTCAGTAAGCCAGGATTCTGGGAACCAGATCTGGCATGTGAGCATCTCTAACTCAAACAAACAAGGGACTGGGAGTACTTAGTACTTTTGAACTATTGAAGAACCTGGCGACCCCAGGCCAAACTCCCTACTTGGCAACAGCAGGTGTGAGTACCATCCTGGCAGCCTCTTCACAATCAGCCAAGTCCTCTGTCTGCCACAATCCCAGCATCCCCTGCTGCACCGCACGCAGCATCTCCCTTCCTCCGGCCACTGTTCCAGCTCTTGCCTTGGTCTTCTACTCTAGTGATCGTGCCAGATCTTCAGAAAGAGTCAACACAAATCCAGGGCCTGGCTCTGACATGCATTTCTGCGCTTCTGCCACGTGGCCTGCCCACTTATTGCTGCTCCCACCATGAACTGGTAACAAAGTCCACTTCCTTAGCGTAGCCTGGCTCTAAGGCTGAAGCTGTTCTGCTTCAGGACCATGTGATTTGAAGAAAGAGACCCACCATCTCTGAGCCTCTGCTTCTATAGTACTGACACAAGGGACATTTTGTTACTGGTATTAATTTTTACATCAGATGGTTTTGTGGTTTTATGGGTTTGTATCATATGGTGTCAGTGGAGACCCAGGGATAGCTGGAGGGTCCAAAATGACCCTCATGTGGCTGGCAGCTGGCCTGGATGCTGGCTGGAAGTTCAGATGGGTCTGGGACCAGGGGGCTGGATTCCTTTCACATGTCTGTACACGTGACAGCAAGAGCATTTCAAAATGTGAAGGCAGAAGCTCCACCTGTCCCAAAGCCCTGCCTCAGAAGGTACCGATCTCTCCCCCATCATATCCTGGCAACTGTAACAGGTGTGTGTGCCAGACCCACAAGCTTAAAGGGAGGACCACACCACCTGACATGGCGTAGAAAAGTGCTATGGTTTGAGTATGCTTTAGGCATGTTCCTCAGTGGTGCATTGTGGAAAGCTTAGTACCCTGCATGACGGTGCTTGAACAGGTGGAGCCTGGTGCAAAACAGTTATGTCATGGGGTTCTTACACTATTGAGAGACTAAAAATGCTGGTCTCATGATGATTTCATTCTCATGAGAGCCAGTAGTTATGAAGCAGCGCCACCCAGTATGCTTGGCTCCTTCAGTACACAGCCAGGTCCCTTTCCATTTCTCTGCCATGCTGTAAAAGACCAGAGGCCCTTCATCAGAACTCTACAGGCATGTTGTTGGCATTCTCCAGCCACCAGAATCCTGCCAAATAAACCTCTTTCTAAAGTACTAGATTCTGGTATTCTGTTACAGCTACACAAAATGGACTAATTAACAAAATCTCGAGGGGCCGGGGAGATGGCTCAGTGGAATAAGCACTTCCCTGGCAAGCACAAGGGCCTGAGTTCAATCCCTGGTTCCACCAAAAAAAAAAAAAAAAAAAAAGAATTGTGTCAACAAAATCTCTTCACAAAATAAGCATAGGAGGTAGGGGACAATTATGCAACTGCTTTGGAAACATTATTTTCTCTTTTTTTCTTTTTGAAACCCTATTTTCTACAGTGCTTAATACACAGGTGACCCTCAACAGCATTAATTTAATGCTAGTTTAACTCATTCATGCCACGCACATTGACTAAGTACTTGTAGGGCAGACCTTAAACTAAGTACGGAAGGGTTGGAGATGGTTGCAACCATCTAAGAGCTCACAGATCTAGACAGGAGACAGACCAGTGCAGGTATTACAGGATAACAAGGTACCTGCCTCATAAGAGAAATGGCAACACTACCTACACTGGGCATGGAAATTCACCTGGGAATTCTGCTGACTCTACTACATGGGCACCAGCGCTGCCAATTCTAAGCCTCTTGAATTTAGGCAATGAAGAAGAGGATAAGATTTGGTTTAGGAAAATTAAAGCTTTTTGTCCCACGGATGTTAGGGCTAGGATACCTGGTGCTGCATATTTACCATTACATAGGATCTTCCAGCAAGATCTGGGGAGGGCTTGCCTGCAGGTAGAGCCAGCACAGAAATGAATGGAGCCACACGCGAGGTGGCACTCGTTGTCACACATTTAGGCTTCTGAGGTGGACTGTGTCTGACCTTCACCTTTGCAATTTTTGGTTCTATGTAGCAGGTAGGTTTTCTTTATGGTTGAAGTAATGTGTATTTGTGCCCGCTTTGGCAGTACATATACTGAAGTAATGTGGATTAGAGTTTGCATCACTTTTGACCACAAAGAATCAAACCCTCAGTTCTTAAAGGCCTCAAGGTCCAGGTCGCTATGCCAGGCATTGTCATTTATTCAGTGACATGATAACCATGCATTACATTTCAATGCTTCAGAGTATCATAGGCAGAGATGTGCAAGAGGTGTATCAGTGAGGGAAGTATTGTGTTAGTTTCCTTGGAGGCAAGTAAAGTCCTACATGTTTCCCCCACATACCTACCACAGAGCTGATCATATTAACAAAAGTAATATGTACTGGTAGAAAAAGTGCTCAAGTCTTCATTAATCTAGTAAAAACCAAATCTCATCCTCTTCTTCATTCAAGAGGCTTAGAATTGACAGCACTGGTGTCCATGTAACAGAGACAGAATCTCCTTAGCAAAAATAGTCTTTTAATAGACCTCCAGAGGTTAATGGACCTGACATATCTTTGACATTTATTGGATTTTACGAGCTGGTGGATCTAACTCTGAAAGCTGATCAGATGTTCCCAATTGGTGGCCCCTTTGGGGTACTGTCTTCGAATACAGCATTAATGAGGTGACCTTGAATGTCTGAGTCCAGAAAGAACAAAGAGAGGATGTCAGAATTGTAAAGATTGCTGAACTGATCAAGGTCTACACCATGCCCTCAAGGTCCCTTCTAGTCTGGGAGACTCTGCCCCTGCATTCTATAATTGCACAGTCTTCACACATTACCCTGTCAGGACAGCTACTAGCATTAATCTCATCTTTAAAATTTTTCACCCATTCAATAAACATTTATGGAAAAGCATTGTTATCACGTCACCGAATAAATGACATTTCCTGGCACAGCAAACTCAGAGAAGATTATGGCATGTCCCTATCCTCTATGCCAGCTTAGAGTTTGTGGGAAATTTTTACAGGAACCCACCCATTTCTATTTATGGCCCATCATAAGGCAGACCGGGAGGACCTTCAGAGAGCAAAGGCAGGGGCAATAAGCAAGCTGATTCTCCAAGGAATTAGGAAAACCTTCCAAAGTAGAAGGCATTTTAATTGAGTGCTGAAAGCCAAGTAGTAGTTGACCAGACAGAGGAATAGAAAAGGGGCATCCAATAGATAACACCGTGCTTCTACATAATTCTATGAGAGGCAAGATTTGCACTAATGGTGGTTGGACAGGATATTATGTCGGCTTCTAGTACTATGGACAACCACTAGGAATATAACAAGGTAGAAAGTATTAATTATTGAATCTTTGATGTAATTCAGGTATAAAAAATAAGATACACAAACAGCTACACTCTCTTAATTTACTGATAAGAGACATACACTATAATAATGTCTGTAAGTATAATATCATGTATGCACCTTCTATGATACCAAAACATTATGAAAACAGTTTGCAATGTATTAATTTATAAAATCCATCTTGTCAAGGTATCTTAAAACTGTCTCATCGATATTTGTACTTTAATAAAATAAAAATTAAAGAAAATTAAAAAAAAGAAAAGGGGCATCCAGGTGGGACATTCAGGGTGTGCAATACATACAGATACCCAAAGATGCTGTTTGGGGGATTCTAACATACCATAAAGAAAAATCCAGGGGCTGAGAAAAATGAGAAAATTATACTCTTAGTGCATTGCTGGTAGGAAAGGAGCTTTCTGGAAAATAATTCAGCAATATCTGTTCAAATTTAAATTATACATGAAATTTGATTCAGAGATTGCTCCTTTGAGACTTGGGCCTATAGAATTTTTTTTTAAAAAAAAAAGTCTGCTTTTTGATACTAGTATCAAAAGATAACTTACACTGATTTTTATTGTAGTGTCGTAGAGGAATAAAAAGAAGCCACTTCAATATCTATTATAAAAGGATTGGTTAAGCAAAATGTAGAATTCCTTACAGCTATTTAAATGATAAAGAGAGGACCCTCTGATCCCAGGCATGAAAGAATAGGCTTGTATGATACTGAGAAATAAATATTAGGTTTTCATCCCCTTGGACCTCATCACTATTTCCTGACACAAAACTGAAAATTCTTTGGAATCTTCAAAGTCATACTGGAATGTTTGTATGCTAATGAGATGACTGGGGGCTGGCAACTCCCAAGTAGCTTCAGGATGGGGGTTACTAGAAAGATAAAAGCAGGATTAAAGGATGGACAAAGGGTCCAGAGGTTAAGTTGGTCACCAGTGGCCAATTATTTAATTAATCGTGCCTCCTGAAGAAGCTTCCATAAAACCCCAGAAGGAACAGTGCTCCGAGACCTTGTCAGCGGCTGACACAGAGGATCATGGAGGGTCAGGTGTCTGGAGAGGGTACAGAAGCTCCCTGCCCTTCCTACATTTCTCACCCTGTGCAGTTTGCATCTGATGCTCATCCCCATATTTACTTATATCCTTTAAGTAAGCATGTTACTTTTCTTTCATAAATAACATATTACCTTCATTTTTTAATACCGCTCTGTTTAAGTGGGATGTGAATTTAGAGCCTGCTGAAGGATGAATGGAAGGCAATGGGAAATAAAACTCAAGCACTCCAGCTGACAGCTAGCACCAGCTTTCAGACAGATAAGGGAAGCTACCTTGGATTCTTCAAACCAGGTGACTCTAGCTGAATATGGCCATGGGAGACAGCCTGGGAAAAACCTGAAACTGATGGCTATTCATGTGGAACAGCAGATCACAATTGCTCCAAGCCATGAAAGGGTGGGATGGTATGTTACAAAGCAAAAGAAAGCCAGATTACCCCAGTTCTTCACTGTTGTCCCAACAGAAAGATACTACGTATAGCAAACCTCTTCGGTTTTATTTTATTTTTTAAATAATTTTATTGAGAAACAAATAAGAGACAGTTTCAAAACTGATTAGTAGGATAGTTTCAATAATTAAAACATTCATGTTGTCGTCTTAGTGGTTATTCATTGTACCAGATGCAGACATGATACCCTGTCCACAAACACTATTACTCTACTGAGCCATCTGCCCAGCCCAACAACACTATTACAATAAATATTTCTATTCATTGAATTAAGAAAAGGAAGTTGTATATCTATCCTAACTATTTTGAATATACAGATACAAAATGGTTGGTCTCTTGTATCCCCGTTTTTGTTTAGTTTTGTCAGAGAAGGGTATTCCATTGTCATTTAAATATTATGGGTGTGTGAATTCAGCAAAATATTCAATATAGTCCAGTAGTCCATAATAGTAGTGGGTTTTCCTTAAGACTGGAAATGTCGAAAGTTGTTGACTCAAGCCTTTTACAGCTCAGCATATTAATATGGCTTTGCTTTTTATATTTGCCTTTATACTTTTCTGCTGGATGGTTAAGAACAAGATAAAGCAAGACTTATATAGCAAGAAAGGTAGCTTTTGTATTTGATAAGGTCAGTCAAATCCCCTCAGGATTTATCCTGTACAACACTTTACAGATCCTTTGTCAGTGTCAGCCATGTGGATGAGTCAGGGCCATTGCTTGACCAATTTGCTCTCTGTGAAAGCCTGAGAGAATGTTTTCTCTCCATGTGACTCTCCTTAGGCACACTCCACATGACTGATCACTTTCCTCTGTGACCCTATAATCTCCTTGATCAAAAAATTTGGGACACAACTGAGTTACATGATGTTACAGTATAGGTTCTCCTATGTCCTGAGTCTTCACTGACCTTTAAAGGATAGGGCCAAAATGCTGGCTGTCCTTGAATCCCTTCTCTTTTTCTAATTTTTGGTCTAGCAAACCTTTTCTAAGCTTTAACATGGTTTTCATAGAAACGACATGCTTTACCTTTTTAATAATATAATTGCTCTGATTTACAGAGTATTTCAGGAAATTATAGTTAATAATTATAAGTTATAAATCTGTTCAAGGACCAATGCAACCTGATGATTAGAAGCCCAAGAAGTTGCCAGGAGGTATCAGAAGCATGCGCACATACCTGTAGGAAGTCTCTGGCCAAGAGCATAGCTGCCTCGCATGGGCACCCAGGAGCACATTCACCAACAGAGAATAGTGGCAGATGCAGCATCATTCTGAAACAGAAACTGGGAAGGAGAACTCTGCCCTGTTGTTAAAAAGAAAAAAAAAAAACAGTAGCTACAAGGAAATTGTTATGGTGTGACCTGACTTAGAAAAATAAACCCAACATCTTCATACATGTTAGTATGAGAATGAGAAGGATCTGGAAGTTCACTACAATGCTGTTGTCTTTCCTATCTCACTGGTTAAGAGGGGACACAAAGAAGAAAAGGAGGAGTAGGGGAAAGATGCTATAGCAAATGGAAAATGTACACGGTATTAACCAAAAATGGATATATACTAGGATCATACATGCAAACACATCTATTACAGAATCACCAAAATGTACAACTCAAATACAAATGTTGAAGGGAAAATAGAAGAACGGGGATGATGGGATTGTGAATAGTTATCAGCTTGGATATGTCCAACTGAGTTAAGCTTTTTACACTAAAGACAAGAGAAAAATAAAGCTATCTTGTATCATAGTAGGAACATATTATTACAATCCACTGGAAGCAATTTCTTTCTGCTGTTATTTGCATATTCATTCATTTACATATATTGTCATATGAAACACTTTTCACCTGAATTTATTTGCCTGTATTTTTACATTTTGTGATATAGGTGTAAGATGATTCAGGGTAAGGTTTTCTTCTATAAGTGGGTATCTTCAAAGTGCCTTGTTTGCAATCACTGGTCAACAGATGTTAGGTGAAATAAGGGGAGAAAAGCCTCACTCCAATGTGAATTGTCTAGAGGAGAGATTTAGAAGGGAGGCAGATTCATTCTTCATAATAGCCCTGAATGCATTAATTAAGGACCAGCAAATAATAGCAGAGTCAGGCTCTGACCTATTGAAACAATGAGAAAATATGTTCTTTCACATACATGGGCCTGCAAAGGGAGGGTAGCCACAGTTCCAGACATTTTATCGAGACTCAAAATGATCCAAGGAAAATAAAAAATAGTTCTTTCTTGTATTTTTTTTCTTTAGAATAAGGGAATCTTTCTCTCAAAGTCCTCAGCAAGCATACCTCCCCTATATCACATTGGCCCGATTTGGGTCATCTACCAAAGCCTAGGCCAATCTCCAGTAAGTAGAAGAGGGTTAGCATGACTGGCCTATGCTCTCCAAGGATCAATAGATGATCCTGCTTGCACATAATTGGCACGCTGTTTTCGTTGTTTATTAGTACATATTTGCAATAATAATGTATGCTACTTGTAAAAGGCGAAAGATTTATACTCTCTGAAGAGAAACTAGAGTATAATGTATGCCACTTGTGGGGAGTCGGCACGTGTGCATAACACATCCTAATTCTTGTTTTCATTTCCTTTCCCTTCCTTAACTCCCTACTCCTTCCATTCCTTGATCCTGTTCCACTTGAGAAATACCTCCCTGATTCCTATTATCTACCTTTTATTCTTTATATTTTGGGTTTCTCATATAAGAGAAACCACACAACACTTAGGCTTGTGTACCTGCTTCATTTCACTTAACATTATGGTCTCAAAGTTCATCCATTGTCCTATGAGTGGCTCAAATTTATCTTTCTGGAAGAGTAGTGCTCTATTGTGCATACATACCACAGTTTCTTGATCCATTTATGTCTGACCTATTTGCTTGGTTCCCCAACCCATGGCACTCTTAAGAGGTAATGGAAACTTTGGGGAGTGAGTTCCTGAGGTCGTCTGGCATGTGGGCTTAAAGATGACTGTAGGACCCTGGTCCCTTTCTCTCTTCTTTCCTAGCCAAGAGGTAAATGGTCCTCTCCACCACACGCTGCCTGCTGTGAGAGGCAATCAGTCCATCTGGGAGCAAACTGGAATCCTTTACAACTATGAGTCAAAATAAACCTTTGTCTTTACCAATTGATTGTCTCAGGTACTCACCTTACTGACAGAAATCTAACATATATATGGTACACAGAGATCAGACAGCACCAGGTAAGAAAAGAAAAATTGCCTGGAAATCACTGATTACTTGGTGATTTGTTTTGGGTTGGGGGAATTAACCTCATGAGCCTGCATGGAGGACAGAGACTACCTCCCAAAGGTGAAATTTACTTCACAGTCTTTTTTTTCCCCTGTATTTAGTATGGGGTCTCACTATGCAGATTGGACATATAGTGATCCTTCTGTGTTCAGCCTCCCAAGCACTGGGATTATAGGCACGCGCCACCATGCTCAGTCTTAACCACCCTCAGAGCACTCTGAGGGGAGGGCTGGCACAGCATACCAGGGATCAAACCCCAGTCCCTGTGTCCACCTAATCAGGAGCTTTAATCCTCTGAGCTATCTGGCCAGCCCTTCACTTCTCAGTCTTGCTAGTAATTAGAGCATCATTATCTGAACCAGGCTGCTCTCTCAGATACAACCTTCTCAGGACACTACACTGGCTCTAAAGAAACAGAGATACAAGGGCTATTTGGGGTCCGTGTTGGCAAGCATGCCAGCCATGACCTGAATCAGGTTTCCATGGGTGACATCCATCCCTGATAGCCAGGGGCCAGGGCCTAGCCTGGGCACTGCTGCTTGTGCCACTGGAAATGTCTCTGCCCAGCACAAGACTAGCTCTAAAATGTGTGTAGCTTGGAAAGCTGTTCCTGTCTGTGTGACTTCCAAGGCTCACCCTCTGTTCCTCCCTCCAAAATCTAGAGGCTTCACAATAAGCCAGCTTTAAAAAATCATTTTCTACTTCCTCCAGCAAAGTTTGACTCATATGCACAGTCTGCATAGCTGCAGGTTCCACCAACAGTGTACATTCAACGAACAGTAGATCAAACCTATTTGGAAAAAAATTGCTTCTGTATTAAACATGTTCAGACTTTTTCCTTGTCATCATTCCCTAAATGCTATAAGAGCTCTTTATACAGTGGTGACATCACATTAGCTATTACAAGTAATCCAGATATGATCTGACTTAAAACATACAGAAAGATCTTTGAGACTTTATGCAAATATCTGAGTATCTGCTGAGGAGGCTTAGAACCGATCGCCTGAAGATGGGAAGACAAGACAATGCATGAGAATGCCAGGAACAGCACCAGAAGCTGAGATGCTCCAGGGGCGCTTCCCCATCTCCGGCTGCAGTGTGCCCCAGAAACTGATAAAGACCATGAGCTGTGGCACCATTCTAGGGTACGAGCTGGTTCATACGCTTTGTCGGCCCTAGGAGTCGAGGAGCTTAACGAAGTAACTGAGTAGCAGTCCCGCATCCTAGGGCATGCAGGATGTACCCTTACAGCTCCAGGATGTTACTCATCCTGTCAATTTGAGAAGTTTAGAAGTTTAATTAAGTGACTCAGCAGGGAGCCAGGGGCCTCATTTTATAAATATCCTGAGCCTTTGCAGGAGGAAGGCACAGAGATGGTATACACGGAAGAAAAACAGGCTTATTACACACACACACACACACACATTTCTGTGTTCTTGTTTTTGCTGTCTTCTGCCACCTTGTGCCTCTGCTGTGGCCACCCTGCCCTGGAGATAGTTACCGAAACCTCCACAAAGTGAACTAAATAAACTTTTCCTTCCTTAATTTTGGTTGTCAGGTATTTTATTTCAACAGCCATCAACAAGAGAAAAGTACCAAGACAGGAGATAGACACTGAACATTCTGCTACATTAGGCAGCTGAGGGCTTTTTTGTGCATGTTCATGAGACAAGCAATCCATTTTGTGTGATAGCAGGGTGGGAGCTTCTATTGGTTCCTTTCCGAACGTTAATGATTACAACTCAGAGACAAAATTCAAGCATTTGTGGTTAGTCAAAGGAAAGAAAGAATGTGAAAATTTGGAACAATGGCACCTCTCTTGCACAAAGGAAAAAGTAGGTAAATTACCCACTCCATCTGCTGGTCCTAGGGCTGAGGGGCTGTCTCAGTGATAAACTGGATGCCTGGGTTAAACTGAGCATAGACCTTTCCTAAGAGGAGGGCAGAGCTGCTCCTGGGGAACCCAAGAGTCACCAGTCCCCTCTGGCTGCCGTCAGCACATGCCACAAACTCAGGCTTCCACAAAGCCTTAGGCTTTAAAAACACAGGAGCTGGTGAATTCCAGTCATTCTGAGCGACCACATGGTCCGCATGCCTTGTGTTCCACTAGGAAAATCCTCTAAAGGCTCTCCTGGAATTCTGATTATTTGTCCGTAGGTTGTTTTGAGATCTTTCAGCAGAAAGAATTGGGGTCTTAATTCAGAGAAGCCGCCCATACACATTGCAAATGCCAGTGAGCAAAAAGCACATTACTGATATGCCAGGGAAGGGCAAGCTCCCACATGGAAATTTCAGCTCTAAATTTATAGCCTCGGCCCACTTTTCAGCTTGACGTCCATCCACAGTGCTGAGACTGCAAGTCCCGACTAGAGGAGGGAGACTGTTTTTCTCTTCTGCAAAGAAAGCTTTGGAAAATGGGTGGCTCTGCTATTTGCACAGCTCTGAATAGGCTAAAAGCTATTCGCATGTACATTTTCAAGAGGAAATGGTGTGGTATATGAGTGACATTTCAACAAAGCTATGCTCTCTCTGCATGGAAGGGACGGGAAGACCACAGAGTGCCTTGAACTTCAGCTCTTCCCAACTTGCTGTGCGACTTGAGACCTATCTCCCTTCCCTTCCCTTTTCTTCTTTCCTACCTTCTTTCCTTCCTTCCTTCCTTCCTGTCTTTCCTTCCCTTTCTTTCTTTTTTTTCTTTTTTTTTTTCTTTCTTTCCTTTCTTTCTTTTCTTTCTTTCTTTCTTTCTTTCTTTCTTTCTTTCTTTCTTTCTGTCTTTCCTTTTGAAGTAAGATCTCACCATGTAGTCCAATCTGGCCTTGAAATACTAATCACCCAGGCTGTGCTTGAACTGCAACAATCCTGATTCAGCATGCCACACATTAACACAGCAGCTGTGCACCACCACATCTGGCAGAGCCCTTTTCTTGAATATCTAAAGTGACAAAATACATCATACGCCAAGGAACCCACATAAAGAAGTGAGACCCTACCTATGGACACACTGTGCCCAGTACATACATTGTCTTATCAAGTCATTGCTACATATCAGACATATCAAACCATTCCTGCCTTCAAGGAGGAAGCAGCCTGGGGTGGGAGACAGAGACCAGCACGACAGTATGGTCAGGGCTGTGATGTAAGGAATACACAATGTAGTGGAACCAGAATAGGAAGACCGGGGGCTCAAGGGCCAGGAAGGACAGGTGCCATTCCCCGGATACAGCTTTCCTGGCCACCCCAAACCCCATCAGCCCACTCCTGTCTGTCCCACCACCCCTTGGTTTTCTCCACAGCCTCCACCTGTGCTCTCTTCTAATTGCTCAAGGACACCCTCCACGAGAGCACAGTTTGTCGGTCACTGCTGTGTTCCTATAAGCAGCACGGTGTTCTGTACTGAGAAACACTCCTTAAGTGTTTGCTGAATGAAAGAAAGCATCAAGGTGAGGCTTGGAGGTAGGTGGAAACTGGCCAGGTGAAGAAGCCAGAAAAAGCATTACAGGCCAAGAGCACAGCAATCACACCACGGCCACTGCCACTGCCACTACCTCTCCAGGCTGCGCGGGGTAAGAAGGGACAAAAGAGGGGCAGGCAGGGAAGGAAGATGGAAACACAGGGAGGAGCAGTGATGAGACTTGGCTCTCATTCTGGACTCTAAATATTACAGAGTTTCTCTTGTCTATTGGCTCCAGTGTGTGACAAGCCCCCACAGATCTGGGTAGGCATGCTGAGTGCAATTGGTAGGTTTCTATAGCAACCGTCACCATGGCACCGGAGGCCTAGCTCCAACTTCCGGCTCTTCTGAAGCCCTGAGCTGCTTGCTGTTCTCCCCCCCACCCCCAGCATCCTTCATCCCTTGAGGTAGAAAGGAGACAAGGCTGGCATCCACACGGCGGATGTGGCTGGGGCCCTGCAAGAAGGGCTGTGACCAGAATGCGGGGCACAGGGTGACAAGATCAGTTATTTCATGTGCCACGAGAGTGGCACCAGCCAAGGTGGACACAGACTATCATACTCAGAATTGACTTCGGTTCATATTGCCTTGTATTGTCCAGAGGGGCTGAGACGGGTGGGTGGCTCAGAATGAGTGGGAGGGGACAGATTTGAATCTGTACCAAGGAGTGGAGCAGAAAATCCTCTGTGATGAGCTGCCAGGGAGCTGCACGAAGCATCTCGCTGTACAGAAGGGTTAGATAAAGAGAACCTGAACTCTTGTGGCTCCCAGACCTGGGCTTCTCTAAGCCTCACTCTTTCCTTCTGTGAAACAGAGCCAGAGGGTAGAGTATTGATGCTGTCAATACTCTTCAGAAGTCAGAGAACTAAGCACAGTACTTTGGACCTGAGAGATAGCTACTCAGAGGGAGGGCTGGGATGTGCTTCTGTAATAAAATGTTTGCGTAGTATGCACTGGGTCCTCAGTTCAATCCCTAGCACTGAAAAATAAATTAAAATCAATTGTCTACCAGTGTAAGATGCAGTGTCATCTCTCAGTCAAAAAGGCCACAAGCCACAGTCCTCCTCTCTCCCCACTGCTCCACATCCTGTGCCAGCTTAATGCTGTTGCATCAGCTTCATCGCCATCTCCATTGCTGTGGCCCCGCTCTCTTAGAGGTCCAGTGCTGGGAAGGGCTGGGGAGAGGCTGCAGAGGCCCAGGCCGGAGTTCTTCTCCGGCCACGCTGCCTTGCTGCCCTTGTGACCCGGGCAACTTAAGCTCCCCTTGAGTCCCAGTTACACAACTGCCTGCCTCCCTTGAGATCCCTTGGTTGCAAGAATTTGAAAACTCAGCCTGCATGTGTAAATGCAATACTGTCACCCTAGGGCAAACACCAGACAGAGTGAGTGAAATCCAAAAAGTACAATAGATACTGTAAAAGGGAAAGAAACTGCTCAAAGGGAAGAGCAACTGGGATGAGGGAAAGGAGAAAAGAAAGAACGAAGGAAGGGGGAGAAAGAAAAAAATATATATACATATGTGCATACACCCACAGGATAGCTGGGATAATTGTACTACTGATTTCAACCTGTCTATTGAAAGGAACAATTAGTCTTTAATTTTTCTTCTTTTTAAGTTTTTGACCAATTTTGCATGTTTCTCTCTGCTAATCTGAGCAACTACTTTGAAGACAACAATATGCAATATAATAACCATTACTGAATTCCAGTCATCTCATTTAGCGAAATTCTGTGTCATTTCTAAACTTCTTATTATTTTTATTCTCTTTAAAAAACAATAAAATTAAATTTAAAAAATAAAAATAAAAATGGTGAAAAGAGGAAAAAAAGAAAAAAAGAATTCAAAACACGTAACCAGGGCCAGGGCTATAGCCCAGTGGCACACTGCCTGCCTGGCAAGTGTGAAGTCCTGAGTGTGATTACTGGTACAAAAACAAGACAAAACACCCAGATTGTTTAAGCTAAAAGGAAGACTAGGATGAGGGTAGCTAGACTTACCAAATAAAAGTACAAGATGCTCATTTAAATATGAATTTCAGATAAATAACTAATACTATTCCTATCTTAGCTATATGTCCCCAGTATTGCGTGGGAATACTTACACTAAAAAATACTGTTTATCAGAAATTTAAATATAACCAGGTAGCCTCTAGTTTCTCTGGCAGCCTTAGATGAAGTAGGTATCTACTGATTCTTCCCTCCCTCTTTCCCTTCCTCCCTCACTGTCACTCCCATAGCCTCAGGGAGGTTTACTCTGTAAGGGGCAAGAGTCACCCTCAGCAGCTGTCTGGTCTGCCACCAGGCCCTGCTTCCTCTCTTCAGGGACAGCCTTCGTCTCCCTAAGCAGTTGGCTGTTCCCCCTTATGTGGTCTTTTCTAGGTTTTCTAGGGTTTGTCAGGGCCCAGCAACTCCCTCGCTCTGGATCTCAGCCTACTCTCAGATCTCAGGTTTTGCAGCTACCACTGGCTGGGACATCCACAGCCAGCTATCTACAGATGAGTCCCTCTGGCTCCAAAGTTTAACTTCCTAATCTAAGGTGTAATTGGACCCTCTAGGGTCCTAAGTAAACAACACCAAGTTTGGGCAGGACACTAAATCAATAAGGTCCCAGAGACAGTCACCTGACCAGAAAAGCTGGTACAGGTCAGCCCTTTGCTACCAACTAAGAAAGCAGGCCCAGAATTCTAATGCCTCCAGTTCCTTCCATAGATCTATAAATCTGAATGTGTGTGTGGTGTTCTCTGCATTTTTATCAGTTATCCCCATCTATGAGCCCTGGACTAGGCCAGTCTACCTTGCAACTGAAAGCAAGGTTTTTACACATATTGCTGGGAACCCCCACTAGGACATCTGAGGGACTAACAGAACCCCCACGGAGGCAATCAATCTAACCCAACCTCAGTATGACACAGAGATGCAAAATAAGGCAAAGAGAAAGAGGAGCACTAGGATGACCCAAAGCTCTCACTGGAACAAACGTCCATGTGTACAGAAGCTCATGGCTTTTATTGGTATTAATCAGGGGGTGAGGCAGGTCATGGCAGAATGCTTGGGAAAAGGAACTTTGCAGGCACTAAGCTGTAAGGAGAAACAGAGCAATTCTGTTCTAGGCCCAAGGACCCTCCAACAGGCAGAACAACAGATAGCCTGATGTATGCAAGGCTAGCAGCTTTACAGCCAGGAAGGTAAAATAGCATCATGGCCTTAGATGGGATGCTACCTTATGTCTCAGCCCGAAATCTCACAGGCTTGTGTTCGAGTTCCCATCCCACCGTAAGCGGAGGGGACAGTTCTCACCTGTGTTGAAATGAGACACGCGGGCGTCTCACACGTACTTGATCACATACTTTTTGCCCAATTACAGGGGCATCCAGCGTACTATAGCCAGTTCTGCATATCTCAGGGCATAGGATTGAAGCAAAGGTCAGGTAAAGGTTAAGGCAAGGGGCTTTGTTTCTCAGAACAGGAAAGCATGGCTTGGTGGCCTCCCACCAAGGACTATTTAAATAACATTTGGTTAGCCTGGCGTGGACGTGCACACCTACAGTCTCATCACGTGGAGGCAGAGGTAGGGGGATCACCTGAGACTGCTAGGCCAACCTGAGCTATATAGGAGACCCTGTCTCAAAAAATATATGTATCAGTAAATAAGTTGCTGGTTCTTTGGCCCTACCCAGAGTCTCTGGAACTGGGCACCCAGCAGTCTGAATGTTAGCAGGTGCCTTCATATTGTGTTTATGTCCAGTAAAATGTGAGAAAGACAAATCCCAGCTTTCCCTTTCAGTAGTGGCCTGCCCTTCATGTACTCCATTACCACGGGACAGAAGCCCTCCCTCTATTATCTTTCTCTCCAGCCCACTGCACCTCAAAGCATCATGCCAAAGACCCAGAGCTCCACCAGCTGCCAGCTCCTGTCAGCTGTTGTCACTGAGCCCATCATTGTGTTCACAGCCTGAGTCCCACTTCACAGATGAGGAAACTGAGGCTCTGAGAGAGGTAGTTTGCTCAAAATCACAAGCCACTGACTGAGGGGTAGGGTTCACACTGCATATTGTGTGACATTGGAGCTGCCTGGACTCAGCCAGCTTAGGACAGAGTCAAACTCTTTCCCCAAATGGCACTCTTGTTTCCTGAGATAGGTGGCTAATACTACTAGCACAGAGTGACTGGTCACCTACAATTGAGTAGGGAAACATGGCAGGGTCCTGAGATGTGAAGGAGGGCAGGTGACTTTGTTAAGAGTGGATGGCGTCTGGAGACATCACAGAGCTTCCAGGGGCCCCTAATGGCCCCACCTCCTTTAGGAGCCCATGACATCTCACAGAAACACTGAAGGTGGCTGCCCATCTCTGACCTATACCTCCCGGTTCTGATGCCCACTTCCCACCAAGTTTGGCTTGAGTAACTGCACCTACAGAGCCTTCTATCACAGGAAAGCTCTACACTTTGGCAATTGTGGATCCCAGTGTTTGGCTGTGTTTTCTGTCTCTTTGGCTTCATTTAGCTCAATCCATTGATGTGCATATGAATTAGGCTTAGTTTAGCAAACTGCAGATTTCCCATGATCTTGTATTGAGTACCTACATATGCTCTGCACCCTGTTAGGCACAGGTGACTGGCATTTGGCATGCACTTATCTATATGAATAGAGAAGACATACTGCATCCCAAATGCTGTAGGTCTAGAGCCATGGTGTTCTGCTCTTGAATGTCCTCCAATGGCTGGGTCCCAGACAATGGCACTTTGCAGAGATGGGGGAAACTTAAGGGGAGGGCCTGGTGACATGTCTTCCCCAGGTCCTTTGAAAAATTCCTTCGCAGAGGATACTGGGAACCCATCCCCTTCCTATGTCTCTCTTTTCTCCCTGCCTCCGTGGTGTGAATAGGCCACCTCTGCTACACGCTATCACAAGGATGTGCTACCTGCCTACCAGCCCAAAGCAACAGAATCAGCTGACCATGGACTAGAGCCTCCAGGACTCTGAGCCAGAATAGATCTTTCCTTGTTGTAGGTTGATAATCTAAGATAGTTCATCACACCGATGGAAACTGCTAACACACACAGGAATAGTGAATATCTGGACAAACTCTGTGAAGGAGGTAGTGTGGGATGGGACTACCAGCCGGGATGGGAAAGGTGAAGCAGAGCTGAGCCACATGGAAAGAAGTCATCCGGGGCATTCTGTGTGGCAGCAACTGAGGATAAGGAAGGGAGCTCGCTAGCCTGCTGAGTCTGCCTCCTGAGCACTTCCTCCCTGAGCCTGAGCTAGCACTTCCTATCAACCTGTCCTTCACAGAAAACCTTGCCCTGATCTTTGTGTTCACATACTACCCGTGCTCTTACTCATCTCTTACTTGTCTTTAAGTGAACTCACTGATTTTTATCTGAATTTTTGTCTGAAGAATCTTTTTCTCACCACAGCAACTAGAAACTACCTCGCGCTTGCTGTAAATAGATGGCCCTTATGAAAATGAGAACACAGAGCCGCTGACACCGAGCCGGAGTCTGCTGCCCTGGGAGGATGCTCAGTCTGCCACTTGGTCCTTTTGTTAGAAGGAAGCTCCAGCAGGAGGCATTAGGGACAGGCCCACGCAACCTAAGCCTTTCCCTTTGTGCAATCAGGTTTAAGACAGGACTCAAAGAAGACAAATGACTTCTTTGACGTTTTTTTTTATTCGTCCCTCTAAAGAAACCATAGAAATTAATAGCAGTTCTCCTTTATTTTGGGAAACTCAATCCTAGCCAAACCCAAGGCCAAACTCTACAGCTATGTCTGCCCCATGGTTCTCTTAGCCTGTTGCTTCACAACTGTGCCCCCTGGGGACCTTCAGCTCTGTGACTATGCCTGGGGACTACCAGAGTAGGTGAGTACTTTGCATAATTATAGTAACACAACCACAGCAGCAGTCACCAAACAACAGGAGAGCTCATACACACACAGCTCTACTAAATGCCAGGCACTCTTCTCAATATTTACCTATATTGAGTATTTGATCCTCATAAAATATCTCTGACAATAGTGTCATTGTTATTCCCATTTTGTACATGAGAAAACTGAGGCCCAGAATAATTAAATAAGTCTAGCCTTTATATATAATAGATTCTCATACACAATTTCATTGACTTACTCAGTCTTCATTCAAACACTTATTCAACAGGTAATGCATTGAGTACTATCTGCTTCCTTTCCATTCTTCAAAATAACATTTCTTTTTAAAATGAAGTGAAGTCCCTGTTAATTCTGCTTCCTGCATACTCTGAGTGTCTCTCTATGCCCTGCATACCCAGGTGACCTCTGCACACTTCACTAGGCTACAAAGGGGATCCAGGTACTCGGTTCTTGGGCTTCCAGGAGTGCTGGCCACCAGTGGTGTTCATCAAGACCTTCTTGGGATTTGAAGTAGGCTGCAGAAAATGAAGTGGCTTTGGGTTCTTGGCCATCCCTGGAAAGTAGCTGCCGATCAGGAATGGATCATTGTTGAGCCAAGTTGAGACACTTTGATTCAATACAATGAGACTGGGTGACCTGAGCCCTTGGGGTGGGATGGTAGGGTGGGAATCTTGAGAGTCAGGCCTCCCAGTCTACTTTCTCCCTCTGCCCAAGCTATCCTGCTTGTTCCCTCACATGTCCACTTCCAAGCCCCTCCAAAAACTACCATCTATCTCAGAGACTGCTTTCTGGTATATTTACCCTAATGTTCCTCACAAGGTGCTTATCGCCATTCTCAGCTACAACCTCCTCTGGATCCCAACATTCACTTCCCAACTGAGACCCAAGCAAAGGGAGCCAGGGAGCATCAGACACTCACAACAGGACTGGGTGACACTAAAGTCGCAGGATGACCACAGCCTCCACAGGCCCAGAAAGCCTTGAAAGTTGTCGGGTTTCTTTATTTATGTTTTGCTACATTAGCTAATTAGCTTCTTTTCCAGGCCCCATTACTGTTTCCTCCAGTGCATCATGGCCTTGGCTCTAATGACAGACAGCCTCTCAGCCCAGACAGGCAAGATGTTCTCTCTCAGGCCCACAGGGATGGGGTGGAGAAGGAGAGAGGAAAGAGAGGGGAGATTGGATTACAGGGTGTCAGGGAAAGGTCACTTCTCCCCCACCTCTCTCTGCCTTTAAACAAGGACAGCACAATCAGCATTTCCTATGGCAAAGAAAGGCCAGAGTGGTGAGTGGTCCACCTTTGCTCTCTTTTAAAATGGTCTGTCTTTAAAAATAGTCCATAGCTGCCCCAGACTTGACCCTTAACATTTCTGAAATTTAATTGCAAATTACTGTCTCAGCAATTCCATAGGTTTCCCAATCTGGCCTAAACCCAGCAATAGAGGCCGAAAACAAATGGGATTAGAACACATAGTCTGCAAAAGCAAGTTGAGATGTGGGTGTGAGGGCTCATAAATAATCCCACTTAACATAAACCAAGGAACAGAACTGAGCTGCAACACCAAGTCCAGCACCTACTACAAGATGTGGGGAGATGACCAGGCCACCTAGAGACTGTCTTTTAAAGAACAGAGAAATGAAGTGCTATGATTTGGATGTTTGCCCACCTAAAGTATCACATGTTGGAAGCTTAATTCCCAGTGTGAGGTGGACTAAGTGATAGGTCTTTAGGTAATTGGGGGAATGCCTTCCAAAGGAATTCTGTGACTCCAGTCTCTCCAGCTTCTTGTTTTTGAAATGTGAATTCTTTCTCTTATATAACCTCCTGCTACCTGCCATCAGATCATCACTAGAGCCCAGGACATGTTGTTTAGACTGTTGGGCTCCAAAGTTACAAGCTGAATAAACCTTTCTTTATAGTTTTTTGTTTGTTTTTTTTTTTTAACCGGGGATTGAACTCAGGCTCTTGCTCTTGCCAGGGAAGCACTTATTCTACTGAGTCATCTCTCAGTAGATCATCCTTTCTTTATAAATTTTGTGGAACGATAGTGTAGCTTGGTGACACAATTGCCTGCATGGCAAGTCCAAGGTCCTGAGTTCACTTTCCAGTACCTGTCCTGGGCAATACTCTGTAAATTTTGCCTTCCTCCAGGAGTCCATTAAAATAATGATAAATGGAAAAATGTGCAGTGGCCCCTAGACTATGCAGCCCGAAAACCACACTTATCTATTGAGTACTCACTGTGTGCCAGCCCTTGAGCCAGGCCAGCAGCTCTCGAACTCTTTGTTCTCAAGATCACTTTATATTCTTCAAAATTATTGAGGATCTTAAAAGAGTGTCAGCTAAGAAATTAAAGCTGAAGAATTACAAAGGTATTTATTTATTCATTCATTCAAGAACATTTGTAACAATAATAAATCTGGCATATATTAGCATACATTTTGTAAAAATAATCTGTATTTTACAGGATGAAGATAAATTTAATAAAAAGGGTAACATTGTGGTACATATTTATAAGTCTTTTGTAAATATTTGTCTTAATCAAACACAGCTGGAATTCATTCTACATCTGCTTCTACATTCAGTGTACTGCAACATCTTATTTTGGTTAGCACGGATAAGAAAGTCCTGGTTTCATATACTATAGCAGTCACTTTCCTATTCCTAGAACAACGTACCTGACACAACTTAGGGAGGAGTGGTTTATCTGAGCTCATAGATTTTAGAGGTTTCGGTCCCTAGTCAGCTGGCTCCAAGGCAGAAAAGGGCACATGGAAAGGTCTAGGGGAGAAAAGCCAGAAACATCATGGCAGCCAGGCAGCAGAGAGAAGAGAGAGGAGCCAGGGCAAGAGTACCCTTTCTAGGCCACACCCCCAGTGGCCCACCCCCACCCTGGCTCTACCTCCAGAGTGCACTTCCATCTGCTAAACTCATGGATGGATGGATGCCCTGCTGAGCGTAGTGCCTCTGTGAGCCAGTCACCTTCCAAACACATGAGACTTTGTAGTGTTTGTTTTGTTTTATTTTATGTATCTGGTACAGAATCTCACTATGCAGTGCTTACTCGTAGCATTCCTCCTGTCTCAGCCTCCCCAGAGCTGAGATTACAAGCATGCACCATCACACCTGGACTCCACATGAGGCTTTGGAGGGACATATTTTTCATCTAAGCCATTATGGACAGACAGATAGGTGGAAAAGAAAGTATTTTAATAGCATTTTTAGATAATTATGGATATTCTTCTTTAATATTATGCTAAAGCTTGACAAATAGCCAAAGGTTGCTGCTATGTAAAAAATCTGAAAGCATGCTAATGAATTTTACCCTGTCCCATTAAACTTCCTTGGTGTGTCTTGCATGTTGGATCTTTCACTCATACATCATCTGATAGCATCAGACATTGTCCATTTGAAAACTAATTGCCTCATACAGTTCTTTCACATATTGACACATTTCGTTATACAGTATTAAAAAATAATATGCATCAGTTTTGGCACAGATCTTTTCAAAGATGTATAATGGGGAGTTGTCAAACTCATAGTGGCACATAAAGTTCTCGCCACTTATCATGCTCATTTAACAGCTTTAATTGCATCATTGACAACAATCATTGTCAGTTGCTTCTGCTGAAAATACAGGCTAATTTCATTAAATTTTAAGAAAACAATGGCCAAATACTCACATCTGAGTAACCGTGGTTGATCATTTGTTCTTTCAGATAAAAATGACGTGCCATTAAAAGACCACTTAATTCAGTTAAAATGCAAGCCTTGCACATTGGCTTTGCCTGCATATCACTTCTAATCACTGCTCTCAGCATGCCGCAGAAGTGCTTTATGCACATTTTCTGTTCTCACACAGATTATTAAACAGACATGTAAGCAAGGGTTAACATTGTTTAAAATTACTCATTTTACTGCTACATTCAGGACATTCTTAGGGAAAACTGGGATGTATTTTGTTATGACTTAGATGAAAAATGTCCCCCAAAAGGATCAGGGTTTGGGAGGAGAGGCCTTCAGGAGGTGGTTAGACGGAGCAGCGCTAGATTTGTCTACATAGCTGTGTGTGGCATTAGAAGGTGGGGTTGACTTGGAGAAGGTAAGTTGCTGGGATGGTAGATTTCTCACTCAGCCCTTCCCATCTCTCTGCTTCCTGGTGGCTGGGGATTGAGAATCGTGTTCTTCAATTACATCCTTGCACCATGCCATATTTGCCTTAGAGCCTGCTGACCATGAACTGAGCTCTCTAGAGCCATAAGCCAAAGAAACCCTTCCTGTAAACTATTTAGTCTCAGTAACAGAAAAGCTCACTAGCACATTTAACTGAGAATATGGAACAGTCGACTTACACATGTAGGTACCATCCCTTGAGTAGTACTCAGGTACCTGAAGTTCACCCATCAGGGCAGATTTGACGATAGGATGAAAGAGGCAAGTTGCATCCTAGATATATGAAGAAAATGATTTTCATCTGAAGTACCCCATGAAGTGGTCTGAAGATCCCCAGGGTTCACATGGAGAACCACTAAGGGAGGGGAAGTTAGCAATTTTGCACTTCTAGAAATTCCCAATCCTGCTGAGATGATAGGCCACAAACACAAGTTCCATAGAGTGTAACGACACCAGGAAGGAGGCATGGCAGAAAGAATGGCCTGTTTTGCTTTGGGGAAATTTGCAAAGGTTTTATAACTCAAGAAATTTGTTGAAATGAGTCTTTGAAGATTGATCAGGAGCTCATGCAAAAAGAGAAGAATCTTTCTATTTACAGTTCCAGAACAATAGGCCCTGGCAAAGTATGGCTTTTAGAGACAGGTACAGACATGACAATAAACAGGAGCAATCATATTATTAATAAATAACGTTGACCACTCTCCTCAAGTACCTACTATATGCTCTACATATATTTCTATATTTTATTCTCTCCAAAATCCTGTAAAATACATGTCATTATTCCCTGTGTTCACAGAAGGTTGGTAACTTCCTCACACACTCTGAACAAATTTTGGAGAACATCAATACTAACACTACAATTGCCTGACTCCAAAGGTCACGTGCATGCTTTCTGCTTCCTTTCCTAAGCCAAGATAAAGAATATATCACTCCAAAGGCGGCTGCTGCCTAACACTAACCAAACAAACTTAAAGCCTTCCTCTCTGTTATTCAAGACTTAGCAAGAGCTCCACCTTCCCTCTCCAGCCATGCCTTCTATGAAGCTTCATTCTAACTACTCTAGAAGACTTCCCTTTTATCCAGATTCACTTCTATGTCTTTGCCTGAACAGTGACTTCCATTAGGAGCCCCATCTTTCTTTTTCCTCCCATCTTGGTCCACTGTTGGAAACTAATCAGTCTTTTCAGGCTCTGATACCCCCTCTGTTGTAACCTTGTTTATCTCTCCTTTGCTTGACAATGTCAGCATTGTGGTCCACCTATAGCTGGTGATGACCTTATTTATAGCTTCTCCAAACTTAATGATCTTATCACCAGATTGTAGGCTCTTTGATGGCTTGGAGCACATGGGTCTAAATATGATCTCTTTTAAATTATTTTTTTTAATGTATTTGGTTGTTACAGTTCAGACTTGTGGTGATTCTCCTGTTTTCAGCCTCTCCAGGGCTGGAATCACAGACATGCACCACTATGCCTCGATTCTGGTCAACTCAGCCAACCCTGGGAGCAGGGCTGGCACAGGTGTGGTACCAGGGATTGAACCACAGTCCCTGAGCTTCCCTAAGCTTGAAGCAGGTTCTTTAGTCTACTGAGCTATCTCGCTGGCACTAAATATGATCTCTTCATTCTAGCTTTTACTCTGTGAGCCTTAGTTTTCTTCTCCGTAAAATGGAAACACAAGCATTATACCTCATTATGATGTACTATAAAATGGGTTGTTGCACAGTAAACATGTCATGTGAGCTACTTTTGTTCTTCTTATAATAGTCATTATTTTCATAAAATAGCATGGGGGGGCACATCCTGTCCCACATTAGTTCCATGGCCCATTTAATATTTAATCAGGGCAGACTATTACTACCATTCATTTTAAGCCTGTCAAAAGGCATGAAGATACGTCCAGGTATTCATTCTCTTGGTTTCCCTGCAAAGTGTTCTATTTTTGGAAGACAATTCTAGTCAGCTGGTCTGACCATGCCTTATGCCCACAAAAACTCTGTGGATGTGGGAAATGTGGCCCTGCAGCCATGTCCAAGGGAAGGCCCATGGCCAAGGAAGGCCCATGGCACTCACAGCTCTAGTTACAAAGCATAGGTTACTGCCAGCCTGTGAGCTGAGTTTCCTTCCTTTTTCAGTTTCATACAACAGCCCTCCATGGACTCTTTGGTGAGGTCACCCATTCAATTCTGTGGAGCACCCAAAGCAGAAAGATAATTGGCACATTGAACTTTTATCTCTGCTACTGTAACTCTAAGAAGCAGCAAGGGAATGCACCCAAAGCGGGCTCATGAGTTGTCATCAGGGTTCTAGTTTGTCTCTGAAGTTTGTGAACAATGTGCCCCAGAACACCAGCTGTACTGGGTATAGTTACCCTGTACTTGATACAAGATGAATTCTTGGCATTGATTGAATTCTAAGGACAGAATGAGGTATGTAGATTCGTAAGGGCAGCTCAAGAAAAACCAGACATATTGGGGATGCTGGGTTCTATTTCCAAGCAGACTTCTTGCCCATAGATGCCTTCATTAGTCAATGGGGAAGCCCAAGAAAAAACTTGGTAGGAAAGGTTCATCATTTCCTGTTTGCTTCATCATTATTCTGAGATCGATGTGAAGGTCTTGCCTGATCCTATGAGGGATGTGATATCCATGGCCTTGGCTCAGCCATAGTTGCTATGACAACAGTGCTAGTGCCTTCACCGTGGCAGCCACAGCATCCAGCACTTCCTGTGCTGTGCCTAGTTTCATGCCAAGCACATTCCATTGAAGGGGAATGGGAGTGGCTAGAAATCTGTTTACAGATGAGAAGATTGAAACTCAAATAGATAAGTCACTTGTCCACAGGTCACCCATCCTGGAACCCAGGAACCAGGGTCTAAGCCTGACTAGATTGTTTCCCACTCTCCAGCCTCCTTGGATCATTTTCTTTACCATCATGCTTAGCTGAAATAAGCACAGCAAAGTTGGAACTAGTATTTTCAGGACATCCTAGCTGCATCAGGTCATTTACTCAGCCATTTTCTTATTTAACTCAGGGACAAATGACAACCATTCCTGATTTATATGAGAGCACTAGAGTGATCAACTTATCAACTGACTCAGCCAACTCCAAAATTCTGGAGCAGAGTCAGGATCTAGATTCAGGCCAATATGATTTCAAAGTCTGTGTCCTTTCTACCATGAATATTCCTTGCCACCAAGTCTGGGACATTTGCTTCTCCTGGGAAGGAAACTGAGCAAGAAGAGGAGAGCTTGGCAGTCTCAATGAGAAGGGAAAAAAAAGAGGAAAGTGGTAATAGAAAAGCCATTTGTGGGAAGGAGCTTCAGTGAAGGAGAGGAACAGGATGTAGTAGGCCGTTTCAGTCTGTGTTGGACCAGAGGACTTCAACAGGGGCCACATGATGCTGTTCTCTCCCTCCATCAGAATCAGGGAGCCTTGCCATCCAGTTCCAGATCTGTTGAAATTTGGGGCTTCATTAAGTCTCACCTTGTCCAAGCAAGCCTCCTTGGGTCCACACTGAGCAAAGTCTTGCTGGCTCACAGGGCCCCATCCTCACTCACGTTCAGCTGTCTCCCAGGTACACAGCTCCCATCTGAGGGGAGGTGCCTTTGCCCCCTAAGAAGACAGTTATGAAGAGAAGGAGACTGTTCCATTTGCTCCTTATTTATTCTTTGCAGAACTCAGAAGGGGAGGGGACAAATACATGCCCAAATAAATACCTATAATATTATTCCTATTTTATAAAGAAAAAAAAGAGGCTATGAGAACTGGTATAGCCTTGCTCAGCATCTGAGGGTGATCTGATTTTCCCTGAATTTTAATTTCCTTCATCACTATTACAGCCAATGAAAGCCAAGTAAATATGGATTAATTTCTTTCGTTTTATTTTTATGTATTTGATACAGGGTCTATAAGGTCTTACTACACGGATTGGACTCATAGTGATCCTGTTTTCAGCCTCCCAAGCACTGGGATTACAGGTGTACACCACGCCCAGTCTCAATCACCCTCTCAGTGTGCCCCAGGGGTGAGGCAGGATTGAACCCCAGACACCGCGCTCTGCCTAAGCAGGTGCTGTACTCTGCTGAGCTATCTGGCCAGTCTTTGTGTACTGATTTTAAAAGGAAGAGGAGAAGAAAGAGAGGAAAAAAGGGTGAGAGGGTGAGAGGAAGGGGAGGAAAATGAGGGCAAGAGAGGAAAGGAGGAAGGAAAGGGGAGAGGTGTAAGAGGAGGGGGAGGAGGGAGAAGTGGATGAGTGTAGGAGGAGGGGAAAAAGATAATGAGAAGGAGGAAGAGGGAGGAGATGAGGGGATGGAGCAGGAAGGAGGATTTTACCCTGGAATGGAGCACATTCTAAAATCAAAACGTGTGCAACATCAGAATCAAAACAGAAATACCATTTTTTTATCTTTTTTATTTTTTGGTGGCACTGACGTTTATTAGGATGTGCCCTAATTACAGGGGCTGGGACTTGCCCATGGTGCTCTTGATGTACAGGGCCTGGACATGCCACCAATTCTTCTTCAGCAGTGATACCAGGAAGCTGAAAGCCAGATGGATGTTGTACACAAGCTTATCGTCTGTCATCTTCATGTGACCAACAGCCACAGCCAGACACAGGGCCTTCTGCATCTGGAACTTGATCATGGACTTCGTCAACTTTAGCTACCACGTCCTCACTATGGGTCAGCAGGGAAGGGAACTTGCCAGCCTTACTGAGGCCGGGTCCCAGGATTTGTGGGATCGGCTTGATCAGAGGCTCCGAGGCCAGAAAGACATCGCCCTTCTTGGCCAGCTTTTTAACCAGCTTCTTATTCTTGTTGAGCTTCTTATGCGCCTCAGTGTCCATGTGGGGGATGTCCATGGCCTTGGCCTCATCGCAGTGCTGCTGGTACCTCGGGTTGCACACGGAGAACTTGGGATGGAGCGTGGCCTTCAGCCTGATGGTGATCGAGAAGCATGTGTCTTCTGAGGGTCATAGCTCTTCAAGCTGATCTGCAACTCCACAGTCTCTAAAAACTTCCCGCAGTTGCACTGGTTCCCGTGCAGAACCTCGCGCACTGCCTTGTACAGGGTGTCACGGGAGACTTTGCTGCTCATGATTCCTGGAGCTGAGGACACCGGAAAAGAAAAAGGAAATGTCACTGATATCCAAAGTGGGTCTTCCCACCCAGTCTGCACCCTCACATCAATTGTTCACAAACTCAGAGCTTTAGTAATCTGCTAGGTTGTTCTTACTCAAGTTGACATATCATAATGAATGGCCACAGTCTACCTCAGACTAGATGGGGACTGCTTAGAGGCTGTTCATTGAGGATCTGACCTGGAAGCGCACAGCTCCTGCCACTCTTAACCCCTTCACTGTCTCCTGATCACTACCACATGCCAGGCTTCCTCCAGCATGGCCTCCTCCCTGGAAGCCAGGGCACTGTGGACTAAATATATGAGCCAAAATAAGCCTGTTCTTTTTTAAACTGTGGGTGCTGTGTGTTGTTGTGCCACTGTGACACAGAAGTGGAAAAGGACAATATGTTAATGATGTTTAGAAGTGGAACTTTTGTGAAGTCATTAAGAAAGATGAAGGCATGAGGGTGGCCCCCGCCGTGGAATTGGTGCCTTCACAAAAGGAAGGAAAGAGCACATTTGCTCCGTCTTACCTTATGCTCTCTGCCATGTAATGATGCAGCAAGAAATCCCCATCAAGCTCTTAGGCTACCCGGCCACCATATTTTTATGAGCTAAATAAACCTGACTTCTTTATAAATCACTCAGTCTGTAGGTATTCGGTTACAGTAATAAAAGGGAGACTAAGACATATACATTGGAATGGACTATTCATGATCACGCTAAGTTCAGTAGACATCCATCACTATGCTCAAAGACCTGCCCTTTCATGAAGAATCATGGCAAATACTGAGAAATAACAGGGCCAAACCAACCTCTGAGGAGACACTGCTGAGAGGAACCCGTACCCAGCACACAGTCCGAGCCCACATCAACTAGGCAGCCTTCCTGCATTTCCTGTCCCCAACAGTGTAAAATGACATTTCCAGTGGGTTCCCAGAGCACTGAGAGCCAAACTGCTGAAATTTGGACCCAACAGAGCACATCTGCCACCCACATTGCACTGCTCCATGGGTGCAGCCTCTCGACCAGGCCAGGCCCGTCCCCTCCTCCAGGCCTCTGTACAACTGCAGCCTCCCTGAGGACTCTGCTCCCGCTGGTGAGAGTAGGCTGGCTCCTTGTCACTTGGATCTCAGCTCGGATCCCTCCCAAGAGAGAACTGCCTTGATCCCTGCTTTTCTGTTCCCAACATGATTTTGGTTTTATCTGTATTTTTAAATTAATTTTATTGATAAGCAAATAGTAATGAGACAGTTTCAAAACAGGTTAGTAGGATAGTTTCAATAATTAATACATTGCATATTGTTGTCTTTGTAGAAGTTATTCATAGTACAAGATACAGACATGATATCCAGTCCAAACACTATTAGTACAAATCTTTCTTCTCATTGAATTAAAAAAAAGCAGCTGTATATCTATCTTAACTATTTTATATATACAGATACAAAATGGCCCTTCATTTATATTCCCATATTTTGTTCAGTTTTGTCAGAGATGGGTATTCCATTGCCATTTAAATATGGTGAATTCAGCAAAATAATCCCTTGTTCAGAAAAAAAAAAAAAAGAATCTATCTGCATGTTTGTTGTTGACTTATAAGTTCCAACTCCTAAGACCGCAGTAATTTGTAATCTATCTTTCAGCTCCAGCTCCCAGAACAGGACTGCAATAGAGGGTACTCAATAAATATTGGAAAGAAGGAAGGAAGGAAGGAAGGAAGGAAGGAAGGAAGGAAGGAAGGAAGGAAGGAAGGAAGGAAGGAAGGAATCTTCAGTTCAATAGCAAGGACCTGCAACAGCTTTCCCAGGGCTATTCAATATCAGGCCTGTCCAGCAATGAGACCAATTCCAATATGCATTTGGAACTAAGTGCTAACCACATGACAAGCACAGGTCATGCAAGATTCTGTTTAATCTATTAACTACCCTCTGGGCAGTCACCATGGTGATTCTTGTTTTATAGATAAGAAGGCAGACTCTAGGGAATTAAGCTCCAGGTTTCTTGACCATGAAGTCATAGGGCTGGAGCTCTACCATCTCTCAGCTCACCCAACACTCAGCTCTCAGACGCCTCCCTCCTGGTCCCCCTTCACATCAGGATGTCTGTCCACAAGTCCCAGGCACAGCCTGGATAGAAAAAGATCTCTCAAAAGGCAGTTGTTTCTAGTCCTCTGTCCACCACGTACTTGCTGACCCCTTGCTTGATGTGGGAACTAAGGTCAAAGGCCCCAGCTCAGACAACAACATGCCACGCTTCAGTTTCCTGTAGTTTAAGGACAACCCCTGTGGCAGGAGCCCCACCACAATAGTCTTGGAGAAAGTTTCTTCTTAATTAAGGATAATTAAAATTCCTTTGGTTTAAAGCGGGTTTCTCAGAATTCCCTAGGGAGGGGGCTGCTATGTGGTATTAGTACTGATGTGGAGACTAGAGATGCCTGGCCAGATGGCAAGCCGGCCAGGTGGGCTGGCCTCCTGGGGCTCGCCCAGTTTGGAGCCACTTCCTCCTTCAGATTCCAGTTCTCCACCCCTCAGTTGTGAGCACAAGACCCAGGCCTAGGGCCAGAGGGCAGTGCGCAGGAAATGTGCCTTCTCAGCAGTTTGAGCTCCCCCCCCCCCCCACCGGGCTTCTGCTGAGACACTGAAATTTTTGCAGCCCAAAGTCCACTCTTTCTTCCCCTTTCTTTCATCCGCGCCTTTCTGGCAAAGCACAAGTTCTCTCCTCCTCCCACTGAGTCCCATTATCATTCTGGTGGCGTCTCAGCCCTGCAGGTGAAAGCGCGGAGGCTCCCTCTTCCAGATTTCCCTGTCGCATGGCTGGCAAGGACAAAGCCATTAGGAGCAAGATTCAGTAACTAGCTTTTTAATTTCATGGCCGAGGGTTGTCAGGACAGTGCAGAGAAAATTGCCAACGATTCAGAAAGCAGCCCATGAATCTGGGGCACAGTGGGTAAGAACAAGGGAGCGCTTCAGCTGGGGTGGCGCTGGCAGCCACTTTGATGAGAAAGTTCCCTTCCTCCTGAACCTCTCTTTGGTTCAGATTCGTGCTCATTTAAAAAGATCAATTCAGCAATTTTTCACCCTTTCTCAATAAAGTGCTTTAGATGGCTGAGAAAGTAACAGAGAAGGGCCCTCTCAGGATCTTTTTCTAGGAGGGAATGAGAATCTGCTGTTCATAGGTTATTATGAAAGAGGAGTCACTGTACGGAGGAAGGATTCTCTTACTTCCAGTTCATTTTTGCAAACTTGGGTACAGCGCAACTCTGTCCTCAGCCAATATAAGGATGACAAGATCACTATCCCGACCTCAAACTCAGTCACAGATTTGCTGTGTGACTTTGGTGTTAGTGCCTCAGCTTTTCTGAGCTTGGTAAATTACAAGGGTTGACTAAAATAGTCCCTAATGACTTCTCCCACTTCTATGCCATTCATTCACCAAGCCTACCAGTAATCTTTATTACCTTCAGGCTGGAGTCTCTGGTACCTTGAACAGAACCTCAGATGGTTCTGAACAGAGAAGACTGATCTGTGACCTTCTAAGAGGGAAGTGAAGAACAGGCTCGGGCTCTACTTTACTTGCCATGCCTACCAAGATTTTCCAGCTGAATGGAAGGGACATTCTTGCACAGTCCTCCTTCACGCAATGTGTGTGACTCCAGTTTTCTGCAGTCACCTGCACTCTTAAGAATATTAAGTGGAAAATTCTAGAAAGGAATTTTCATGTTCAGAGAAGCATGATGAACTTTTGCACTGCCCTACTCTGTCCCATCTGACAATGAAATCATCCTTTTGTCCAGTGAATACCTTCTGTATACACTACCCACCCATTAGTAACTAGTTTAGGCATCAGGCCCACTATTGTGCTATTATATTGCTTATGTTCATATTACACTTATTGTAAAAATTAATGGATCCAAGTCTCAGCCTAGGGAGTTGGAAATTCATTTATACCAAAGAAAAACCATAAAGTGTTTCCTTTGAACAAAAAAGGTGAAAGCTCTCAGCTCGAAAAGGAAAGAAATGTATGCTGACGTTGCTAAGATCTACAACAAGAATGAAATGGCATGTATAGGGTTAAGCCCTATCTGCAATTTTAGGCATCTACGAGTGTCTTTAAATGTATTCCTTACAGATGAGGGGAGCTATTGTGATAACCTATGATAGACTTGTGCAGGCCTGTGCTTCATAGTCCTGAGAAACCTCTCTCTTTCAAATATATCCCTCACATCATCTTATAAATGAAGTCTTGCTATTTGCCCATTTTACAGGTAAGGAGAGTGAAGCTCCTATGTCCAAAGGTTGACTGTCTAACTGGATCCAGTCTAACTGGATCCCCCTTTGGCTTGCACTGAATTAAGATATCTAAGGGTCACTCCTGAAGAAACAAGCTTGGGGAAGGGACAGGAAAGCCAGGCACACTTTGAGAATTTCTTCCCTCCTGCTTCTGCCTCCACTGCTGCCACACATCACCTCTAACTGGTTGCATTGGTCCAAGGGCCTTAATCACAAGCAATATAAATGGACTCAGTGATTTAGGTTGAAAGGGAATTTATTGAAAGGACTCTGCATTGCCCACAGAGTAGCCAGGAAACCCGGAGACCCAGGCCTATGAAGCAAGCATGAAAAAAGGGAGGTCAACAGCCAGAATCATAGTAAAAGCTCTTGCTCTAAACCTACCCAGCAATTCCCTACCACAGCCTCCACAGATACAGCTGACACTGCAGCACTACAGCCACAGCACCATTTCTGCTAGCTTTGGCTATGTACCTGAGCTGCAAGGGATGCTGAGAAAGTGAGGCCTGGCCTTCCCACCACTGATGGGAAGGCTCTGCTTCCCAACCAGGCTCAAAGGAGGAGGAACTCAGCCAAAACAGGAAGGGGATTAAAATGCCAGTAAACCAAGCTGATGATGAATATGCATGTATCTGTCAAGTCAGGCTGGATGATGCTGTGGTAACTACAGCAAATCCTAAATTTCAATTCACCAGGGTGGATAAGAGGAGAGTGCAGCAGTTGTGGAACTAGGCAGGAGGCTACATCCATTAGGGACCAGTGTCCTAAGCAAGCTTCCAGAATTCAAGAACAGTAGGACCTACACAGCCTTCTCACCTCTACACAGCCCTCTTTCCTGCTCAGCAACCCATGACAACTGAGCTTCTTCTCTCTAAAATAAGCATCATTGGCACAGACCTATAGAACTTAGCACCTGTCAAGAGCTGTGTCATAGGTTATTATGAAGAGCATTGGTCCAAGGGCCTTAATCACAAGCAATGTTAATGGTTGTGCTAATTTCCTCACCACACATGAGAAACCTGAGAACCCCAGGAGAAAGAGAGACGAGCCACCAACTTAAAGACATGGTGGCAGGGCCAGGGTTTCACTCCAAGCTGGTCTCCAATGACACAGTCCACTCAAGATATTACAGAAAGAGAGTTCCCAGCTTGAAACACTAGCTAGGCCTTGTCTGAACACTTGTTTTGATAGTGAGACTCACCTTTCTCTATACTTTACTCTTCTTTTCTATAAAAATGGGAATAATATCAGTCTAGCTTGTACATCATTGCTACTAGAGATATTAGGGTAAGAGGTCTCCCCTCAGCTCAGGTTTTGTTATGGTTTTTATCTGATGTTCCCCTAAAGCCTCATGTAGTCATGGGGTTGGGCTTCTCAGAGGTGGCTGAATCTAGAGTTTGTGATTAATTCATGCCCCAATGAAACCGGGCATGGTGGTGCATGCCTGTGATCCCAGCTCTGGCAGGCTGATACAGGAGGATCGCTGTGAGTCCGAGCTGCATAGCAAGACTCTGTACCAAATGAATAGATTTTTTAAAAAAATTTTAAATAAAAAAAAAAAATTCATGGCCCAATGCTCACATTAACGGTGAGTGCTATAGTGTAGGTAGCCTGCATGCAACACAAGGGACAGAAAGCAGCTTGCCTCTCCCCACCTCACCCCAGTTGTTTTTGCTGTCTTCTGCCACCATGAACTATTGCTCCTCTACCATATGCCTCACTGCCTTGGAGCCAGCCAGGTACAGACTGAAACCTCTACAGACTGTGAGCTAAGTAAAACTTTTCCTTTGGATGTTGGGTATTTTGTGTCAGCAACAAGAGAAATGTGACAAAGACAGGTATGCAGTAGGCACTCAACCAATATGGCTTCCTTCCCCTTTCTGGGATTTCCTGCTGGTTTCCTCCCCATCTCCTTTAGCTGCTAGGGCCAGCTCTGGTCCCAGAAATGGAAGGGGCTCCCCACAGGCCAGACATTTTCGCTGGCTTTGGTTCGGATGTAGCTGCTGAATGAAGACACCTGTGCCTCAGCTGCCATGCCTCGTGACACCTGGAGCCCAGCACTAGTCCTTGCCAGGCCTTTCTGAGACTCATCGTAGTGTGTGGGGTGAATGGAGGGTCCATGGTGGAATGACAGGGAGGCCATTCCCTGGACTCCATAGTCCAGAGTCTTCAAACCTACATATTCTCTCCAAATAAGGCTAGAGACACAGTGTCAGAGAAACACTGGTAGGGACAAAGCAGACATTTGTCCACCGTTATGAATGCCGTCCCACTTTCACTCCACAGGGTGCACATCACACTATGAATTTATATGTATGATAAATGTTAATTTTTGCATTATTCTAGGAGTAGCACAATAATACATCACACTGTGTTATGGCAGGATGCGTCGGGCTACTCATTACTGATGCCTCTCCCAGACTGCTTCGGCACCTTCTCAACTCCCTGCCTTTTCCTTTTTTTCCCATTAGTACATGCATGCAGTGTGAGCAGTTTACAACTCTCTTGGAGAGTGGCTACATGTACACACTACAGCTTGCTTCTCTTTTTCACCCTCTTGCCCCTTCTCTCCCCTCCCTCCCTCCTCCCTGTCTCAAAATCTCTTTTTTTTTTTTTATTTTATTTTAGGGAATGGTCTACAAGATGTTCAGGGTCTCACTACTAGATCAGACTTGTAGTGATCTGCCTGTTCACAGCTTCCCAAGAGTTGGGACTACCGGCACACTCTACCACACCCAGTCTCACCATCCTGATTTTCATTTTTGTCGATATTAGTAATTTTAGCTCAGGCTATGGCATATAATGTTTACACTCATATACAAGGCATAGCTTCATTCTTCTTACCTCCCTTCTGTTCCTCTTTTGCCCTCGTTCCCTTAGACCTCTTCCCTGTTGCATAAGATCCATTCCTTTGTCCCTATCTATCTATCCTTTTCTTGCACTTTGTCTCACTCAAGTGAGAGGTACTATATAGCATTTAAGCTTGTGTACCTGGTTTATTTTACTCAATATTGTATTTTCTAGGTGCATGCATTTTTCTTTTTTTATGTCTTTAGTACAGGATCTCCAGGGTCTCACTACACAGGTTGGACTCATAGTGATCCACCTGTTTTCAGCAGCCCAAGCACTGGGATTACAGGTATGCAAGACCAAGCCCAGTCTCAGTTGCCATCTCAGTGGGCCCAGAGCAGGGCCAGCATGGCAGGAGCTTTAGGCTGCTGAGTTATCTGGCTGGTCCTGTGCCAGCATTTTTCTACAAATGTTACAAATTTGTTATTCTTTGTAGCTAGTAGTATTCCACTAGCTACAAAGATAACATGGTTTTTTCATCCAACCATCCATTGATGGGTATTCAGGCTGTTTCCGTGATTTAGCTATTAATAATTGTTCTTCTGGAAACACTGGTGAGCATTTAATATTACAGTATGACATCAAATGTTCTATGAGGAAGAGATTGAGAAGAGAGATAGCTGAGTCATATGGAATTTCTGATTTCAGTTCTTAGAGAAATTTCTATTCTGATTTCCTTAATGGCTGTGCTAGTTTATGTCCCCAGCAACAGTACAGAATGGTTCCTTTTTTGCTACATCTATACCAGCACTTCTTTCTTTCTTTCTTTCTTTCTTTCTTTCTTTCTTTCTTTCTTTCTTTCTTTCTTTGTACTAGGGATTGAACTCAGGACCTTGTGCTTGTCAGGCAGGCACTTATGCCACTGAGCTATCTCTCCAGCATACCAGTATTTATTGTTTTATTTCTAAATGATTCATTGGCATCCAGAATAAGATGATCTCCATTTCTCTAATGGGCAGAGGGATGGAACATTTTTTCAAATATTTGTTGACCATTTGTAGTCCTTCCTCAATGAAGTGTCTGTTCATTTCTCTTGCCCATTTCTTGAGTGGGTCTTTAATTTTAGGTGGCTTAATTTTTTTTCTGAGTTCTTTGTACATTCTAGGCATTAGTGCTCTGCTTAGAGACCATGCCCTTCTTTTTATGAACAAGAGATGCAAGGACAGCATTCACAGAGCTCAGCCTGCATGTAAAGAGGAATCGCCACTAAAGGGAATCATTTGTAAATGGAAGTCACCAGATGGGAACAAGCACAGAGGATAAGAGGAAGAGTTGAAGAAATAACACTGGAGAGAAGCTGCAAAGCCACACAGTTAGAGTAACCGTCCTTCTAGCCACAGTTCTAAACTCCACCCCCTTATCTGAATCCTAATTTGTTTTAAAATGAGGTTGGCTGTGACCTATCTCTAGAGATTAGTTCTGGAGGCTTGTGGGAGGGGTCTGTTAGCTTGTTGTTGCTGGGATAGAATACCAGAGGCAAGAAGCTTAAAGGAGGAAAGGCTTACTTTGGCTCATGGTTTGAGGGGCTTCCCTCGTGGTCATTTGACTCTGTTGCTTTGGGCCTGGAAGGACATAGTACATCGTGTTGGGAGTGCATGTTGGAGGAGACCAGGAGCAAAGCAAGAAGAAGAAAAGGCCCGGGTTCCTTCAGGGGCACACCCTCAGTGACCTGACTTAGCCCCATCTCTCAAAGCCTCCGCCACCTCCACCAGGCCCAAGCCTTCCACACCTAGAGGAGACTTAGACCCAAACTAGAGCAAAGGGGCCTTTGGATTTGAGGCTTGTGGGGGATTTTCATGGACACCAAAATTGAAGGACAGACCTAACTTGTCTAAAGAGAAACATATAGTTGACTAAGTTGAATCACAGTCATTCCTAGTAATGATATGAAAAGATGGGGCTCAGGACAAGGAATTTTTAATTGGAACAAAATTTATTTTTAACAAAACATTAAGAAAATGTTCACATTTGAGGGCAGAATGTGATGTTTCAATACACCTACACAGAGTGCAATGCTTACATCAAGCAACGCATATGTATCTCCTAAGCATTTATTACTTCTTTGTGATGAAAACATTCAAAATCATTTCTTTCAGCTTTGTTAAAATATAAAATATGTATCATTATCTCTAATATCCCCCCCCTATCTAACTCTAACCTAGGAGAAAGGGTTTGAGCCATTCGTGCTTTCAGTCACTCATTCACCAGCTTTTACGTTTGGTCGTTCCACAAATGGCGGATTGAATGAAGGAATGCTACCAGGTTTATATCAGTGAAGAGAGGCAACGTTATGGTGCAACAACAAAGGACTCCAGATCTCAGGGGCTTAAAGCAAAATCCCTCATCATTAGGCAGTTGTACGAGGCCATTTTCTTGCTCGTAGTATATGTCTGTGGTGGTCAGCTGGAGCCTCTGTTGCATGTACCTACTTGCAAGCCAAGATGATAGATCAACCACTGTCTCAGGCTGGTGCAGTTGTAATACCAGATTGAACAAGAGCTCTGAGGCTGTCTACTAATGGCATAACACACATCACTTCTGCTGACAACTCCTTAGTCATAGGTCCATAGTCAACCTCTGGGGATTACTCTGTGGCTTCTGGACCTCCAGACAGAAGGGAGAAGGGACTCCACAGCAGGAAGCGTGGTGCTTCTATCTCAGAAACTCTCAGCTTACATTTCCTTGGCTGGAACTGGGACCTGTAATTACCCCAAACAGTGAGAAAATTGAAGGAAGCAGATATTTAGCAGGGTATACCGCAGCCCCAAATAAAGCTGGATCTTGTTTATAAAAAAAAAAAAAAAAAAAAAAAAAAGATGACAAGGCAGGGGACATAGCTCAATAGTCTAAGTGCCAGCCTGGAAGTACAAAGACCAGGGTTTAATCCCTGATACTGCATGCTGTGCCAGGCCCAGAACCCAGGTGTGCTGTGCCAGCCATTGAAACCAGGCACAGTGGTGCACACCTGTAATCCCAGTGCTGGGGAGGCTGAGACAGGAGGATCACTGTGAGTTGGAGTTGCATAGCAAGACCCTATACCAAATACATGAATAAATTAAAAAGACAAAAAAAATTGGGCGACAGATGTTAGAATCAACTAGAAGTAGCTGAAGTGGCCAGCGGTGTTACTGAAGACTGAGCTGCGGGCAGATGTAGACCCCAGCAGCAATAGCACGCAGAGCCTGGGTGTGAACTTGACTTCACTGAGTCCACCGGTTTCAAGACTGGCTAAATGGTTTCTTACTCATTGGTAATTAAACTATCAGAGTAACATATTTTTTAGTATTAATCCTAGATACATATTAACCAAGATTTCTGTCCAATAAAAGATCATGAGTAAAAACATTAGGATATTAGCCATCTTAGTAGCTGTTAACTACTGAAGTCCTACTGTGTGCCAGGTTCTGTACATACACCATCTCTAACTTTTGTATACCCCCCGCAAGGTAGGCATGCATATCACCACTTTATAGATAAACACACAGAGGCTCAGCTGGGTGGCTTTAGGTCACACAGCTGATCCAAACAGGATCTTTTTTAATATTTTACTTATTTACTTATGTGGTACATACAGGGCCTCACTATGCATCTTGGACTTGTAGTGATCCTCCTGTCACAGCTTTTCCATTGCTGGGATTACAGGTGTGTGCCTCCACACCTGGTTTCAGTGGCTGGCACAGTGGCATGGCATGTGGTGCCAGGGATAGAATCCAGGTCCTTGCTCTTGCCAGGCAAGTACCTAGACCACTGAGCTATCTCCCCAGCCCAAAGTGGCAAGTTCTTTTTGTACCAGGGATCACTCAGGACCTTGCAGTTGCCAGGCAATCACATATGCTACTGAGCTATCTCCCTAGCCCATCCAAATCAGATTTCAGACCTCTCATTCATCTTTACATGAGGTTGCCTCTTTACCAGATATTCTTTAGTATTAACAATTTGAAATGACAATGTGTTAGACCCACTGCAGCTTGCCTAAGACATGGGCTGGGTGGAGAGGAGGTAGTAGTGTTCACTGTGACTGAGTATTTCTGCACAGTAATGCCCTCTTTTATTTTTCCTTTTTTCTTTTTTTTTTATGTATTTAGTACAGGGTATACAGGGTCTCACTGCACAGATCAAACTCGTAGTGCTTCTCCTGTTTTTCATCCTCCCAAGCACTGGGGTTACAGGCGCATGCCACTACCCCAGTCTCAATTGCCATCTTAGTGTGCCCAGGGGCAGTGCTGGCATGGCACACGGAGGATTGAACCCTGGACCCTGCATCTGGCTAAGCAAGTGCTTTAGTCTGCTGAGCTATCTGGCCAGCCATAAGCCCTCTTTTCTCACTATATATTTGGATCTAATAAGTCATCAGAGGTGCTGAAAAACATCAGAAAGAAACCAACACCAAAAAGGAAGCAGAGATCAGCTGGTACAAATGTAAACAATATGCTACAGACAGATGATCTGAAGAAATTGTGCACTGGAAATTAAGAAATGAACATCTGTCCAGCCTAGGAACTGGCAAGGCTCCTCAGATGAACAGATAGCTGGAGGAGGAAAAGGAAGGGGAAAGGAAAGGAGAAGTAGGAGGAGGAGGAGGAGGAGAAAAGAAGGAGGAGGAAGAGGAGAAGGAAGAATAAGAATGACAACAACAACAAAAAGAACAAGAACAAGAAGATGAAGAAGGAAGAAGAACAAGAAGATGAAAAAGGAAGAAGAACAACAACAACAACAAAAACAAAAAGAACAAGAAGATGAAGAAGGAAGAAGAAGAACAAGAACAAGAAGATGAAGAAGGAAGAAGAAGAAGAAAGAAGAACAAGAAGAAAGAAGAACAAGAAGGAGAACAAGAAGAAGAAGGACAAAGAAGGAAGAAGAAGTTACTCCATGAAAATTAAAGACCAGCTGGTAAGTAGTCTACCCAACGGGAGGTAGTATCTCATTGCAGACTTCTGTTGAATGTTAGGGCTTTGACATGCTCCTGTTTAACCAGTGGTCCTACATGAGTAAGCTAGAAGGTTACCAAGGCAACCCACAGGCAGCCCCTGCTCTCATCTTTGGCTTTGCTCCCAGCCCCAGCCTCTTAGTCACTATAGATTAATCCTTCAATTATATCTGATCATCCTGAAGATTGGCTGGACTCTGACATTTGGTCCACAGTGGTACACAACTCTTCCAGGTTTTCCAACTTACTCTTTTTTTTTTTCTTTCACTCATCCATCATACACTTACAGCGAGTTTGTATGTGCCAGGCAGTATCCCAGGTGTTACAAGTGCACTGATATCTATAATGTCAGGATCACTGAGGAAGACAGAGGTAAATCAAATTACCTCCTAGACAAACATAAATTCATGATGGCGATATTTCATACAACATTTGGTAAGGACTTGACATTATGCTAATGGAATGACAGGACTACACTTAATCTTCTCCACTATCCTGGGAAGTGGGGGTGATGTAACTAATGTTCCCAAAGACATATCACCTACAAAGGATGGACTCAGGATCTGATCCAGTGCCACCTGAAGTAAAAAAAGCCCATGAGTTTTCCTAGTTTATCACCTTTCACTTGGCAAACCACAGATCCATATTCTGCAATATCTGGATTTGGATTTAGTGAGGTTCCACCTTTTCCCAAAATCCTTGACATGAAATTATCTAACATGTAGTGCTTGTAATTTCACCGTGATCAAAAAGCCTGTTACAGATGAGCTTTAGCACTGAGAATCAACAATGATTCTGTACTAAAAGGATATCTGAAAGAAATTACTTCTTTTTTATTTATTTTTTTATTTTATTGGAGTACAAATACCAATGAGACAGTTTTAAGACACTTTAACAGGATGGATTCGATAAATTAATACATTTCAAACTGTTTTCATAATGTTTTGGTATCATACAAGATGCATACATATACTTACAGACATTATTATAGCAGATGTCTCTTATCAGTAAATTAAGAGAGTGTAGCTGTTTACGTATCTTATTTTTTATACCTGAATTACATCAAAGATTCAATAATTAATACTTTCTACCTTGTTATTTTCCTAGTGTTTGTCCATAGTACTAGAAGACGACATAATATCCTGTCCAACCACCATTAGTGCAAATCTTGCCTCTCATAGAATTATGTAGAAGTGCAGCGTATCTATCCCAATTGTACTGTCCATACACACACATCATGATTCTTCCTTTCTATACCCCTTCCTTTGTCTACACCTGTCAAAGATGGGCACTCCATTGGCATTTAACCAATTTAGAGATTACTTCTTAAACCAAAATTAAATCACTTGTTGGTGACTGCTCTAAATTATTAATACAACAATGGTGCCCCCTCGTGACTATTGTTTGTATTACATGCCTCTTTGCTTCAGAAGAACACAGCAAGGCCTGTTTATAATCAATCTCCCTTTATTTCCTTGATCATCTTTATTCTTCATCCACCGACCACCCCCAGCCCACACCACATGCGTTAATTCCAGAGATAAGGTCACCAGTATACAGTGTAACATAGTTCACAAATCTAGCATCTGGGACACAAGGGCCCCATAACAGAAAATGACATTGCCAGTGTGAACCACCTACTATCAGCCTTCAGAATCTGAAATTACCCAGTAAGTCGTGACAGATTAATGTATCATCTCTTGTTATAATAAATTTCTTTTCTGAGGACTCTGCACATTCATATACTCTCCAACCCTACCCTCTGACTGAACGAAACAGACAGGAACTTATACATTCATTTGAGGTACGTAATGTGTGCCGAAAGTTACAGTTCCTGCTCCAAACCTTTAAGTAGCTATTAGTCTATAAAACATTCAACTACAATGACTTCTACAACAGTGAGGGTCTAGAAGTCTGTATAAGGGTGACTAGAAGGTTCAGGAACTAGAACAGTTTAGCTTGATGCTGGAGAACATATAGTATTCCAAAAATGGAGATGAGGTCAAGAATGATCAGGGAGTTTGGAGCAATCCAAACTTGGGAGCCATGGAAGCTAGAAAATTAATCAAATGTATGTAAGCAGACTAGGCCTCGGTGCCTAAAACAGACAAGCTGCTAAGGGGGTCACCAAGAGTCTCCACCTAATGCAACTCGTGTCTTCGTGGCTATCTTCTCCTTATTCCTGATGCTGTTTCTCCCCAGGTAGATCATAGGTCACACTAAGACCCACCGGTCCTTACAGGAGTTTGGGGCAACCTGAACTTTACTTCCTCTTGGATTAAACATGACTAATCTGCGTGAGGTCAGCTATTAGAAATAGTTGTTAAGTGATCCTAACAGTGGAAGACTATTAACAGAAAATGTCATTAATTCAACTATTGAGAATAAGCTGAGTTAAAGGAGTAAAATCTAACACCTGGTATTTATTCTGGAACCTGGTGGGAAATGTTGAGGTAGAGGTCATATGTGAACTTCTGCCGATTCTAAATCTTCACAGGAGAAAAGAATTTTGCAAAATTTATTATTTGCACCTGTCTCAGTTATTCTCCTCTCGCTGCTGGGACAAATACCTGAGACCCAAAATGAAGGAAGGAAAGGTTTATTTAGCTCACAGTTACTGGAGGTTTCAGTCCATACTCGGCTGGCTCCAAGGCAGAGAGCGACAGAGAGCAACCCTTCCGGTCAGCGGCAAAGAGCAAGAGAACAAAGGGAGTGGCAGCAGCTCAGACAGACAGCCGGCCTCTCTTCCTTCCTTACACTGTAAGGAAATTATCTGCCCCGGGCCAGGTGCATCCTCACACCCACAACAATCAATCACAAACTCCAGTGGCCCAGAACTGCGTGAGGCTTTGGGGTGGATGACTAGACACAAACCCTAACAGCACCCTTCTGCTGCTCATGTAAGAGGAGAGAACATCAGCAGCACACATAATTGCCAGGGTTGGCAGTAATAGAGCTAACAGGCCAAAGGAGGTAATGGACAGAGGATAGTGGTGGCACCTGTGGGATTCCAATGGCAAACTGTAACTATAAAAAATAGGACATGAAGTTTTTTTACATATCTTGTAATACCAAAAAGGGTTTTTTTTTTTTTTGGAAGAACCAGGAATTGAACGCAGAGCGCTTTGCCCTTGCCATGCAAGCTCTTATTCTACTGAGCTATCTTCTGGGCCCCTCAAAAAGTTCTCACTGGGTAGTATACCTTAAGTTAAAAATGCAAGATTTGAATCCAGGAAATCTGGGCTCAAATCTTACCCTTTTATTGCCCAACAATTGAAGTATTGTTTTTCTTCCTCAGTTCAGATGGAACTGATGATTGGCAAAGTACAGCTAAGCTAGCAGACGTCATATGACCAGATGACTGAACAATATCTTCCACCTCTACGGACATACATACATTATAGAGTCTAAATTCTCTTGAAATTCCATCTCTGCATCTGAAAAATAGTAGTACCGGCTTTCAGGTAGTTGTGAGGCAGTGTGTTTCAAGTGTATAACATCACACTTGGCACATTTTGATTATTCAATTAGTTTATTAGTAGTAATATTGACAATATTTAATATTGGGAAGAAAATCCATATATGTAAGAAATATTTAAGTGTGACTAATTTATTTTTCATACTCTGTTATTTTATAATTTTCTGAAAGTAAGTATGCATTGCTATTAAAATCAAGAAGTATGACCAGTCCATTGTTAGTGAATTTTCCCCTGATCATGTTTTTCAGACTAGGGAGTCCACCTCAAAAGCACAGATCCCCAATACCAAAATACTGAAATATCATCTTTAAAGGATAAACCCAGTAATCTGGTCAGTTTCGACGAAGAGTTTAATAATCAGGGCCCCTTGGGATGTTTTCACTGGGAAGGCCAGGCTGTTGCAGAGATCACGAGGGCCAAGGCCTACAATTCCCATACTGCCCCACTAACTCGAGCAGAGCGAACTCGATGCTTGCTGGGAGTTGTAGTTTCCATGGCACAGACCTCTGCCTATAAGAAAGCAGGAGATGGTTACCGAAAACCAACCGTCCCACAATGCACAGGTTGTCTGTGACGTCATCGGGCGCAGGCCCAGAACCATACGGGCGGTTTGGGCCTCCAGTACCACCTCCGCCGCCGCCGCCGCCGCCGCTGCCGCCTCCGCCCCCACTACCGCTGCGGCCCCCACCAGCACATCTGCCGCTACCTTCGTGGGGGCCTTCGCCACCTTTGTATAATCTAGGGCCTCTGCCTCTGGGAAAAAGCAATCCAGAGTTTGTTTCGCGGGTCCAGGGTGCAGGCATGGCAGACAGCGGCAGCGGCGGGGGAGCGGGTGCGGTGGGCGGGGGAGCAGCAGGCCAGGCCTCGGCGGGGACAACGGCCGGCGGGACCGGGGCGAGCGGGGGCGGCGGCCCCATTAACCCGGCCACCCTTCCTCCCGGCGACCCCCAGCTCATCGCTCTCATCGTGGAACAGCTCAAGAGCCGGGGCCTGTTTGACAGCTTCCGCAGGGACTGCCTGGCCGACGTGGACACCAAGGTAAGTGAGGCCGCCCGGGCGGTGGGGGGCCGGGCCGGGCGTGGAGCCGGCGGGGTGGCTGTTTTGATTGCTCAAAGTAAAACAAAAGATCGTGTAAGCACCTGCAGTGACTCGTTCAGCCGCCTGGGGCAGTACACAACCGAGACGGTGAGGTGACCATGTGGGTTCTCTGCCCTTGAGTGTTAGCTGTGATTTAACCCAGTCGCTTCTCAAAACTTGAGGATTCAATACGGGTTTTAGAGAGTACGCCCTAGGTTTCCTTTTTTTTTTTTTTTTTTTTTTTTGGTCTTTTTGAGACAGGGTCCCACTATGCAGTTCAGGCCCGCCTTAAGCTCACTTTGTAGCTCAAGCTAGTCTCGAACTCACAACAATCCTCCTGCCTCAGCCTCCCGAGTGCTGGGTTTACAGGCCTGCGCCACCACGCCCGGCTCCCTAGCTTTCCTTTTAAGACCCTTAAAAAAAAAAAAAAATACATTAATAGTAACGGAGAAAAGCAGGGCATGATGGCACACACCTGTAATCTCAGCAGTAGGGAGGCTGGAGCAGGAGGATCACAAGGTTCGGGCCAGCCTGAACTACATTGGGAAGTCTTGTCCCAAAAAAACGAAACAGGGGCCTGGGAGATGGCTCAGTGGAATAAGCACTTCCCTGGCAAGCGCAAGGGCCTGAGTTCGATCCCGGGTTCTGCCAAAAAAAAAAAAAAAAGACAGCCAAGAAATGAAACAGTGGAGAAAGTCAGATAGGCACCTAAGAATGCTTTAGAATTTTCACACATCTTTGTTCACCACAAAGGACCTGATGTTAATGCAGAATGCTCTGGCTGCCGCCATCAGCACATTATGTAACAGTCATTTGTCCCTTTTTTCCAGCCTAATGATTTGCAGCTTGTATGAGGTTAAGTAGTAGAAGCAGCACCCTTATTTTGTATCTCATGACTAATTAAAAGAGAATTGATGCTGTTTTTATCTTAATGCTGTAAGCCACTCCACACACACAAACTCACACCCTAAGTAAAATGCTGTTTTACTGATCTGCCAGCATTGTTTGGATTTAATGAAAATGTGTGTGGGGGTAGTGTAGTGTCAGACATGTACAATAGTAGTTACTGGAACATTCACTTTCTCGCTTTTCAAAATTCCTCCAAGAAGACTTAAGGTTGTAAGGTTCCAAGTCTCTGTGACTGATGGGGCTCCTCCAGGATAGTAATTTCTCTTCTCTGACCCTGCAGTGAAAAGCTTTTGCGGGCCTGATAGCAAGATTGTGAGCTTAAAATTAGACTGTACAGGTAAGGAAAGACTGATTCTATTTATTCACTAAATGTTTATTGACCTTTAATGTGCTGGGAGCCCATCCCTATAGCTTTGAGATAGAAAAACTGATACAGAAACCAACTAGTTTATATGTAGTAAGTGGTACAGCCTCTTGCACTCCTCCAGGGTGAAAATCCAAGTAGAAGTTCTCTCTTTAAAACAAAGCTATAATTTGTTTTATATAGAAAGGCATTGACAGAGTTTGCTACCTTTCCTAGTACTGCATGTTCTCAGCATCCCTCGTTCACACCCCCTTAGCTGTTCCCCTTGAGCTTCAGGCCAGTGGGTTGCAGTGTGTGGGCTTTTGATTAGCACCATCATTATCACGTTAGAACTCACTGGAAAATGTAGATTTTTTGAACCCTAATCTGCTTCAGTATTTAGAAGAAAGTAAATAGTTGATACTATAATTTCCTTTTCATCCAAAATATGAGCAGAACAAGCTGATAGGTGAGCAGAGGGAGGCTTAGATAATACAGAAAAATGTTAATAGGCCTATTGAGTCTTTTGAACTCCTAAGTGGATGGATTATTCTGTATTATTCAAGTTTGTTAAGGTTAGGTGGGGACAGTTCCTGTCCTTGTGGACAGTTTTTGTCCTCTCAAATCAGATGGATTATTTTGAGAAAGGATATAGTATCAGGATTCAAGCTTACAAGAGACACATCTAACTCTTGAGCAAGTAGGGATTAAATGAACAGACTATGCCAGAAGGGAAGAGATGCATTTGGAACAGGGGTTTTCCACTGGCACTCTCTTTCGTCTTTGCTCTTTAGTTTACTGCCCGTAAGTGTGGCATTACTCATTTAGTTACAAGTGCTCCATGATTACATCCTGCGGCTTCTTCTTCTAGAGGGAGAAAATTTCTACGTCAGGAAATCCTAGAGAATATTTGCATTGTCTTAGCAGCACACAGCACTCAGTACCTTTGTAAAAAGGAGAAGATGGTTACCAGGAAAAAGAGCAACTGGGCAGATATAGTACATGGAAAAGTGTGGATTTCATTCCCCCTCCCTCATCTGCCTTCCACTTTAGTGGATGTTGGTGGGTGTAGTGAAGAGTCCCTGTGTGTTTGCTCTCTTGGCATTTTGGAGGAGTCACTTGAGATCCCCTGATTTCTCTCAACTTCATTCCTCTGATAATTAGCAAACTTGACCACAGTTATGCTGCATTACAAACCACATCTTGGTTTATAACAGCATCTCTTCTCATGCTATTAGGGATATAGGTCAACCAAATTTAGCTTCAGCTGGATGGCTGGACTACAGGCCCAAGGCTGTGGGTTAGGGTTAGGCTTGTTTTACATGTGTCCACTCTAGGGCCTGGGCCATACAAGCAGACTATAATGCACGTTGCACACGTTGTAGAGTCACCAGAACCTGAGAGCCACAAGAGTAACCATATTAAAGGCTCTGGTCTGCGACATTCCACTGTCCAGAGCTTCACATTGCTAAACTCTGCATCAGTTGAGGGAAGAAGTTTGCTTGGCCTAAAATGGAGGATGGAGCAGCACCTCTTGGAGGCTCAAACGTAGATTCCTTAGGTTCATTGAGTCACTTTCTAACTTTGCTCTCCTGCTCACAGTTGGCTCTAGAACATTTGAAACCAGGAAGTGCCTCGTGAGCTCTTTTATAAACCAACATGTTGTTTTGCCATAGTCTTCAGTAACATTTGATGGACTCTGATATTAGTTGTACTCTTGAATTACACTGAGGTTTGAGTGGTCCTACATTTTATGCAGGGAACCTTAATGAGCTTGTCGCTGGGAACACCCCATGCGGTAAGTAGGGCTGGAGCATTTCAGTTCTACAGATGGAAACTTGGTGGTTGGGTGACTTCTGAAAAGGGACCATGAATGAGTAATGAGCCCAGACCCAAAACCCAGGTCCTGCCATTCAGAAACAGCCTGGGCCCAACCTTGGCTTAGCTGCATTGCAACCATGTGAGCAGGTTGTTTCCCTTTCCAAGCCTGAAAGTCTAGTCTGTAAAATGGGGTCAGGAGGTTGCTAATAAGACCTTCCTCAAAAAGTTACTGAAAAGTAAAAGGGACCACACAAGTGAAGCATACCACATTGTGCCGCCTACCTTAAGGCAGGTACCTAGGACGGCCATTGACTCGGCTGCACTGCTACATGGGGAGCTCCACAGTCATGTGGAAGTGTGTTTAGGTGTGAAAATGCATGTGGGCCCTTTGCTGTGTGTAACGGCTGACGTTATCTCTTATATTTTAGCCAGCTTACCAAAACCTGAGGCAGAAAGTGGATAATTTTGTGTCGACACATCTGGACAAGCAAGAATGGAATCCTACAATGAACAAGAACCAATTGCGAAATGGTCTGAGACAGAGTGTGGTTCAGTAAGTAAGCAGGATTAGAGCTTTTGAAAAAGCAGCAATCCAGGGACAGTACCCAAGAAGGCTGATCTAAGTCACTGTTCAATCTAGGTAGATGATACTTTGTAACAAGTGCAGTAGGGTGCTCCTTTATTATAATCAAGGGTAGAGAAAAGTACCCCCCTGCAATTCTTGGTAGTTTTTCAAGGTTTAGGAGGCCTCCTGCCTGTGCATATCTACTAGATAGATGCGTTGGTGTTTTCCAGTTCTGGGACTTGTTTCCTATTCTGTAACATTTTCAGTATAATGTAAGCCTATGAGCTTTATACCAAGATAATAGTGTTTGGACCTTAGACAAGAGGAGCTTAATGTTTATTGTCACAAGTAACAGAGTTCTGCAAATTCTGTGAGTGCATCCTGGCCACCCAAGTATTGGGGCAGCTTCAGGAAGGTGTACTCTCTTAAAGGTGTTATCCTTCACAGTAACAACCAATCTTTACTTAGAAAGGTGGTACAGAGAGCTTGTCCAAGTGCTTTTATTGTTACTGGGCACAAGTAGAGGTGGAGTGTGGAATCTGATATAACTGAGAGCAGCTATATTTATTTAATCTGTTCAGATTTTTTTTTAAACTCTCCTGAATATCTGAAAGCCTGTGAAGCCTGTGTCTTTGAAAATGGAAATATCAGAGAATCATGGCAAATGAAAAAAGGCCAATATTAAAAGGATACTTGGTGCATGATTTGCTTCACAACATTTATGAGCTAACAGAGAGAGAAAATTTGTGGCTGCCCATTGTTAGGGATGGCAGGGGGAGGGCATAGTATGAACTGGTAGCACAAGGATCCCCTGTGGCAGTGTAGGTAATAGTGGTGGTGCTTAGCTGAACCAAAGAGACAGTGGTGCTATGGTCTGGGTTCAGTTGTGTTGGCAGCTTGGCCCCAGTGTGGCAGTGTTGAGAACCAGCTGAAGGTGATGAGGTCACGGGGCCCTGCTCTCTTGAGCAGGTTTCATGTCCCAAGTGTTTGATACAAACATTGGTAGATATTGCCTGTATTTTGCTCTGCTTGGAAAGCATTTAATGGTGCATTTTAGCCCCGTAGCAGCTTAGAACCATTGTTCCCAAGCATTGCAGGTAGTGGCCATGGCTAGAAGCCATGCTGACCTTCTGGTGATGAGAAGGCTTTGCTCTGGCTGATCTGTGTTGTCTATGGTTCAGGATAGCAACGAGAGTGCTGCCAAATGTTGCTTCTGCTTTGTGTAGTAAGAGAATAACTAGCAGAGAAAGCAGTCACATCCAAGATGACTGGCTGTGACAGTGTGGTGAAGGTTTTCATCTGCACATGTCAGTTTCCTGCTGTGTTGTCCTTTGTCCTTTGTCTTTGGGGTAACTGCCTGGCTTGTTTTTTTCCTTTGTACAGAATTGAGGTAGTAGTGAATGACCTGTGAGTCAGGAGTAGTAGTTATCTCCTAGTTGTTAATTTCCCCTCAAAAGAGAAGTTAAAGTGCCTTGAACACCCTGGAATAAGTAAATTTTCCTTTATAAGAACTTTCTAGAAAGGCACAGGTGGGTCTCTACTGGACTCTGACATGACACTTGAGAATTAAAGATGACTCTCAGAGGAACTGAATAACCCAGTGATCTGTCTTGTCTCTACAAGGTCAGGGATGTTGGAAGCAGGAGTGGACAGGATTATATCTCAGGTGGTGGATCCAAAGCTCAACCACATCTTCAGGCCACAGATAGAACGGGCAATTCATGAGTTCCTGGCAGCCAAGAAAAAGGAAGCTGTGCCGGTGCCCCCTCCAGAGCCTGAAAGCCAGGACCCTCCAGCTCTGTCCCAAGATACTTCCTAAGGTCTGGTATCCCACATTTTGTCTGGGAGCATTTGTGTCTTACTTATAGATATACAAAGTGACTAGAAGAGATAAGCAGTAGTTGGATATCATGTTTCATGTCTTCAGAAAAGTGTTTACTGCAGACGGGCTTTACCTCCTGTTAGGAGTCCTGTTTCACTGAGAACTAATTAGTATTTTCCTCCATCACTGAGTATGGCCCTCTGTGCAACTAGAACTAAGCATTTAAGCTATGCATAGATGCTTCATTAGAGTCCAGCTGGGATGATTGGTGTGTGCCAGAGAATTCACATGGGAAGTCTTCTTTTTCTGAAATTGCTTAAATGAGTCTCTCCCCTAGACATGAGTTAACTTGAGTGTGCAATTTTAATATAAAATCAAGCAGTGCATTCTAAAGTAACATACTAAATGGAATGAATGCTCCGTCTGCTTTGAGCTCTGGTATATTTCCATGTTTTAGTAGGGTTTCTTGATTACCGTTCTATTACCATGAGATTCTGTTGTTCTCCCTTTTTGTTAAATTAAGAATTAAATTGCATTTTAAAAATCAGCAATATCTGCATAAATAAATGGCTTTTTGCAGGATTTTGGAAAACAATAAATATGAATATTGGGGTTTTTGACAACTTGTTGACAGCCCTTGGGGTATGCTAGCCCCTCTTCTGCTTTTAGTGTCCTCTTAAGAATCTTTGAGATGTCTTTTTCTAATACAGCAGATAAGTGAAGTGAACTGTCAGTGCAGGGCGGGAGAGCAGGCTTGTGTGGACACCCTGAGTCCATTACAGAGTATAAAGCATTCATTTTTAAGTTTTTCTAGTTGAACAGTGATTCCTTTAGGAATGTAAAGTTGAGTATTATCTTAAAAAGCAGCATTTATATGATTATCTTCTCTTTTTAGAATAGGTCTGACACCTTTTGAAAGCTCCATTTAATAAATGCTGAAGAAATGGATTCCTGTTACTTAAGAGTACCACTTCAGTCACCAGGGTCACCACTGATTGATTTCAAGATCTCTGCTTTGACCGTGGTGCAGTGCCCAGATTCACCAGGGAACAAGTCTGGCAATGAGAAGGTTGTTCATGTGTCCCTGTGCTGTCCCACAACTTGACCATCTCATCCAGGGCTGTGACATGCTTTAGACACTACAGAATTGTAAACACTACAGCAACCTGCCATGGTCCTGAAACAGACTTTTATACTTGAACATGGAGACTGCCCATGGGTTTTAGAGTTTACAGTCTGGTATCAGCAGAAGCTGTGATGAAGGAACATAGTCTGAAAGATAACTTCAGAGAATAAAGATGGTACACTCAGCTGGGAGTAGGTTTGACACTGCTTGCTTCTTACTGTATCTCGGAGTTACAAATTAGCAGGTAATATTGATCGCCTTAACAGTGCTGTGGTCTTCTGGGCATGAATCCTCTAGTCAGCTTCCTTTCCCTTGTCAGAGGTGACAAAACTCTCTGTTGAGTGACAAGGAGGACAGACATTAGGTGTAAACAATTTCTGCCCCTGGCAAGTCTTAGAAGTTTCCTGTTCTCACGGTTGCATTTTTTAGGAAAGTGAGTGATCAATAAATGATGTTTTGTAATAAAATCACATGCTCCTACTTTGCAGCTTTACCTTTATATTGGATCCCAGGTCTGTGAAGGGGAACACTTTTCCTCTGCCATTTTTTTTGCATAACACGTAACTGGCAGCCAGGCTTGGAGGCTCTGACGCCTGTCTCAGAAGCTGGCTGATGTGGCTGGCAGAAGGGCAGAGATAGTTTCTTCCCTAGTTGAGCTGTTACCCGTGCTAGTCACTTGAGGGCAGTACATCCTGCCAGTGTTTCTCAATCTGGGGTGTGCAGAAGTGTCCCCAAAGATCTTGGGAAGTACATACTATGGTTTAGAAGTTCTGGGATGGGACCTGTACATCTGTGTCTCTGCGCCCCAAACACTTTGTGTAAGCCTTCAGTGGTCAGTTCAAACCAAAAGTTAAAGATTTTCAGTTGATTCTAATGGGTCCTGCTAATCTGATCTTTTTGTTGATGGCACTTGTTGCACACAAGCTCAAAAGTTGCGTGCCCAGCCCTCCCATACCATTTTTAACTGTTTCATCTGGTTCCATGTTAAAATGAATGCTCTACTTGCTCCGTAACCTTAAATGCCCCAAGTTATGACTGCGCTGCCAAGAATGTTGCAAGATCTTTTTGTACATGGGATATCATTTTAAACTGGCAGTTCCAGCTGAAGGATGGTCTATTTCCTAGTCATAGTGGGCACAGTTCCTTTTCAGTTGCAGGACTCAACAGCTAGTGTTCTCCACCCACAGAAGGAGCGCTTCGGTCCTCTCGTTACTGCTGATAAGCACTGCTCTGCCTCCCAGTCCTGTTTTGCATTCTGACTGACCGAATGCCTTTTCTCTCAAAGACCACAGACCCTTACTAGGACTCTCCTTCCTGGGAGGCATTTTTCCTAGAGGGAGATCTGGCTCCTTCCCAGTGGCCTCCCCGCATCTTGGGCATCCGATAACGACCCAGTTCAACCAGAAAAAGCATAGAATCCATAAGCTTTTGCCCACAAACATTCAGCTGACTATATTTTGTATATTTTTAAAAGTTTTTAGCCTGTCTCAGTTCTCTTTCATTTTCTTATTACTAAAGAAAGCTGGACCTGCTGATGTAATTTTCATAGACTTAAATTTGTCAAGATACCAGTTACTTTATCATATTATCCACAAAGAGTGACCTAGGTGAAAGATTTCATTTGGGTAAAAAAAAAAAAAGTGAGGCAGAACATTTACTAGGAAGGTTAGCAGGGTAGACGTCTCACTGCTATTCATTAAAGACGAGCTTTTTGGCTCTTGGCCAAGTCAAAGGGGGAAAAATGCTTGTATTCCCATGGCCATATGGATTCAGATTGGCAGGAACTAGAGAGCTAGTCAAAACCAACAGCACTACAAGGGATGGGGACAAGAAAACCAGCTTCAAGTTTGTCACCAGCTGGTTGCCAGGCAAATGTATTTGCCCCCTCAAATGAAGCTGCCTCCTGCTTTGGGTACTGGGTAGTTGTGCAGAACCTAGAAAATGTGTATATCCTGAGATTGGAAAGTTTAGGCCACCCTTAAATACCCTAACTGTTCATTTCTAAGCAAGAAATGAATTGTCCCTTCACGCCAGTTAGGCTTCTCTCCCCATGATTGGAAAAGCCACTATTCTGCAGCCCTGGAGCATAGAGCTGACATCTGTAAGACAAGAACAGATCCCACCCTGGAAAACCGGTCAAGCCATTGAGCTGAGTCATGGAACTCCATCCTCACTGGAGATGAGAAGTGGCTGGAGGGTGCCTGTCCCCTTTTGAAAGCCCAGTTCTTTTACCTGAACTAGCTTCTGCAGTTGCTGCTGGGAACCATTGTTCCTGATCTGTTCCCACCATCTCAACCTAGAATCAGTTGTTTGAATCCTGGACTTTTGGTGAGATGGGAAGCTTTAGTAGGAGTGACTTCAGCCTTATTTTTGTCATGTTTGCCCTCCCCTCTACTTACTAGAGTCAGGGTGAGCATTCACACATTCTATATCCTAGCACTATGAACTGAATAGGCATTTGTTAGCATCTTAGTTACTTTTCTCTCATTCCTGAGACAAATACCTAACTAAAGAGTCCTTGACAGGCGGGAGACAACAAAAGCAAGAGACAACAGTACCTTCTTTCTGTCCCTTTTATGATCCATCCAAGCCGCCTGGTTTAGGTCAGGTGCCAAACCAATCAATGAACTGATGTAGTAATCATGCACACTTAACCCAAATACCACACATTCTAGGTCCTTTACCTCTGAAGAAGTGCCACCTCTGATGGCATGAGGCTTGAAGGGACGTCTAGACATGAGCCATAACAATCGCCATGATGCCTCCACACAGACCAACATCCTGAAACTAGTTAAAAATATTCTCCCCTCCTGATTTCAGGAATAGTAAAGCCCCATAAACCTGGGGGACTTTCATGTGCACTAAGTTTTCTTTTTAGGAATTAGTCTTGATTGGTAAGGATGAATTAATTATAATTAATAAATGACATGTTTTAACAGTTCCTGGAGGGTAAACTTATTTAATTCTCCCATAGTCTTGTGAGGACTACTGTATGTATTTGGACATTTGGACTTCGTCACATCTACATAAACTTAACCTTTGTAAGGTTTCAAAAGCTAAAAGCAGTCTTCTGAAGATGAGTTTGTAAAGTGGCTCAGAGCATTGCCTGAAACTCTGTAGAAGACTATCAATATCTGTTAAAGACCTAGGAGAGAAACAGGTGGGGACCCAGCAAAGACCCACCTGTGACAAAGGGCTGAGGCTGGTGCTAAGGTTTGGGTTCGAAAAATTTTTAGGTGAGCACTCGCAGGGGACCTGGCCTGCCTCCTTCAGCTGACCTAAGGGTGCCGAGGACATGGGAGGGGAACACACAGGATCTGGCATAGCTAAGCTTTCATTGGCACCGACACTACCCTGTCCATCACCTCATCTGAGGAGGAGCCAGGAGGTCAACTTTTATGGTCTTGCCACCAGGGTTGGGCTAGGCTCCATGGCCACATGTTAGTAAACACTGCTCCCCTCGAAGTGATCACACCACCTGAGACCTCACTAGTCCTGCTGACTCCAGGCTCCAAACTGCCATTTGGCCACCCTTCCTGAAACCTGCTCTCGTCAAGTATCTTCCTCACTCAAGAGCCTTCCAAAGGCCTGCACTTGGGTGGGGGATCCAGTGAGACCTCCAGGTGGTTTTAAGGCACACAAAATCATTTCATTTCAGGAAACCTTTTTTCAAAAGCAACCTTAACTCCTTTGCAAGTGTAGTCATTTTCTTATGTACAAGTTCATTTAATTTTCATGACCCTGTCAGGATTTAGTCTCCATTTTAGGTATGAAGGAATTGACTGGCAACTACTTATAACAACTACCGTTTTGAAAAGCAAGGATTTTACCTCAAGCATGTGCTTCCAACCCCAACCTTGCCTTCTTTGCAACACTGCCTCCCTGTTGGTTATGTTTAGACTTGAACAGGCTCTCTCAGGTCCACCCTTCATCTAGATCTAGACCAGCATTTATTCAAGGCGGTCTCCTACTGTACTCCAGGCTCTAGCCAGCCTCTGCCCTCCCCAATCAAATATGTATCATAGGGCACTATGCAAACCGGCAAGACTGCTTGTATTCATGTTCCATTAGCCATATAATTACAGTTCATTACCAATATTTTTATAGATTTTTTAAAAATTGTTTTAAAATGAGATTTTCATAAATATCTGTATCCCTGGCTTCTAAAGAAAAGTACCAAGGTCAGGCCATTGTTGCCTTGTGTTTCCACTGGATACAGTCAGAGCTAAGGACAAACTTCTGAGGCCTCTGACCAACACGTGAGACATACAGGTGCCACTGGCTGATTTCCCTAACAGCTTCCCACTGGCTCATCTGGACACCTGAGTCTCAGATCCCTGCCTTAGAGTGCCATTGTTTTATTCCACACAAGATTATTCAAACGTATTTCTAGCCACAGGGCTGGAGGTTTTAGGCATTGATTGCCATAATTAGGATAAAGACTAGATTTTCAGGTCCATGAGTTTGATTCTAGAATCTCAGTGGGATGGAAATGGAATGGAAATCCCCTCTAACCACCTCTTCTGTGTGTCCAAATTGAACCTATCCAAGGATAAGTGAAAGTGGCAGGACTTAAGGGTGGACATTATTGGGAGCCTCTAGAGCTGGCAATTGGCTATATGTGTGAGAGCAGGACTAGACCTCAGTGCCTAAAGCAGTCAAGCTACCTCTGTCCTGAGGAAAGTATTCTGTCTGGTTAATGTCAGCTAGTAGTCACTAGGCAACCTTGTGTCATGTGATACTAACTTTGTAAAGGTATAAATAAATGCCCCTACTGTTTGCTGGGGTTGTTTTGCCAACCCGCAGATCAGCCACCACCTGACCCAGCTCTTATCTTGTCTATCTCATTCCTGCCTCCAGTCTCCTGGGGTATGAAGGCTGAGAGACCAAGGGATCCCTGCAGGGCCCAAGCCACAAGTAGGATGCAGGCAAATCCAGCCAACACTCGGTAATTGTGCAAGTCTAGTCTGCCCCCAGTGACGGTCTCTCCCAAGGCCAAAGCCATTAGAGACCTTGGCAATGTAGCCTAATCAGTATGTATCACTAAAAGTTTTGTGAATGAGTGATGGGTTGAGGATGATAGAAGCTAAGGAGTGATAGTGAGGCCAGGAAAAGCAGTTCATGTTGGGTTCTTGTAGCAGCATTCTGGCCTCCAGAGGTGAGTGCAGAGGAGCTGGTAGCTCATCACAGCACCGCCTGGGGCTGACCTTGACCACAGTCTCCCAGCAGGCCAGTGAGCCAGTCAGCTTGCAGAGCAGGCTGGGTAAAGGTTCAGGATTTGAATTCTGTTCTATCATTTGTGCTCTGGGATCTCAGCCTCTGGCACAGTACATTTAGCTTTGTTCTGCATCCATGATAAAAGATACAGTAAAATCTCAGTGGCCTGGCCCCAAAACGTGTTTCTCACATGTGACACAACGGCTCTGCTACAGGAGCACTGATAACTAACTGCCTTCACACCACACAGAGCACACTCGCTGCCTTAGTCCTCTAGCCCAGGCCTCTTTAATTCCCAGCTTGTTCTACAAGAGCACAGCAGGCCGAGAACATTGGCAGGGCTCACAAGAGGGATTGAGTTATTTGGCCTTCCAGCAATTGTGTCACACACGTGATCCTTGGCCAGAGCGGAGTACAGCCTCACCTAACTGAACAGGGACAAAGAAGCCTGTCTAATCCAGTCATGGGTCTGGCAGGAGGCAAAAACACAACCTAAGTGAGTACTCCTAAGTCTGCTTCACACTTACCTCCAAATATAGTTTATTTTCCTCACAAAGATTCCTATCTTGTTCCACATAAGACCATCCAAAATTCTGCCTAGTCACACACCCACCGTGAAGCTTAGGAGGCCTATACATTAGGGCTTAAGCGACTTCTCCTTTAGAGCTATGATCCAAAAAGATAATTTATTGGCATAATACAAAGTGAAGAACGGGAAATTGTAGTTCCTGACCCGCAGCAATTTCAAAAGCCCCTGGACGGCCTGAGGCCACTTACGTGATCAGGGCCTGATCCTTTTTCAGGACCAGTCTTTTTCTGAAGGCCTCCCTGTCCTTGTTCTCTGTGGCCTTTTGCTTCACCCTCTGCAAGTTCTTCCATTTCCATTCTCTTTTTTCCATGGTTCTGTGGCCGTACCCAGTGAGATAAGGGAGCATTTCTTCTCAGTGCATGAGAGACTCCGGGTCCTTTTAAATTTTGAACAGAGACTTCTGGAACCTGAGTACATGAACTGTCTTTTGCTTTGGTCAGAATGACTCCCAAGACCATGGTAGAAGTTTTGCCTGATTAATCAGCAATGTGGACCAGAAACCACACACACAGTTCTTTTTTTGTGACTTCAGTTTTCAAATCTTTGGTATTATTTCTTTTTTTTTTTTTTTTTTTGTCATCCATGAGCCCTGTGCATGGTATTATTTCTTTGCATCAGTACTCTCAGACCTTGATTTAAACCTCAAGACTCAGGATTTGGCAAAAAAAAAAAAAAAGCCTTACAAAGTCCCTGAACCACTGTGTTCAGCTGCAAAGCTTGCCAGAACACGATATCTTTAATCAAATCATTGCATGGAGGCTTTGTTACAACTGTGTTCTTCATTTGTTTCTTGCTGCTTGGGGTCCTGAATCAGTTTACTTACAATTCTCTGAGTGTCTGGACTTTGTCTCTTTACTTTTTCTGTTTTAATTTCAGCTCACAAACTGGAAAACTTTTTTCTAAGCTCATGTCTTTCTTGTAAGAGCTTGCCAAATACAACTACAACATATTATTAACATTGTTTTCCAACCTCTTATAATCACAAGTCTATTGGGTATACTATTTGCCCTGAGCTACTGCCGCACAGTAAGTAGGGTTCCTACTCCTTTACTTAGGTTGGCTCTCAAGCCCTGGTTCTGCCAAAAGAAAGTTTAGGGCTAGGGAGGTTGGCTCATTGCATCTTTGCAACTTGCAAGGTACCAGCCAGCTCATTTTATCCATTAATTTCACAGAAAGGATTCACCAATTGGTAGGGGTTTTTTTCCTTCCTCTAGCAGATCAGATGTGTACCGTTTTATTTAAATTACAGTTCTAATAATTGTAGATTCACATGCAATTTTTGAAAAATAATATAGCCTGTCTGAACAGTGACATTTTCTTAGTTTCTTCAATGGTTTTGCTGAAAGATAGAAAAATAACACTCCTATGTGTTACTGTGCTTTTGTTTTAATGCACATGATTAGGTTTGGTTTTGATTTTCCTTGTTTGTTTCATTATTTGTTCATTCCAAATAGCTATACATAGCTCTTATATATATGCCAGTCAACGGTCTTTGCCCTAAGACAGTGGTCACCACAGACAGGCCCTCTCCCTTATCATAGCTACATTCACTTGTTTTCCTGAGGCTAAGGACAGCAATGTGTCATATGTTAAACCAGCAGGAAATAGACAAAGATAGAGAGAAGTGAATTGAACAAGGGCAAGAGCACTTTGGGTGGCCAGCTAGGGAGCAAGTGAGAGAAGAAATAGAGGGTGTTCAGTAATTTGATCAATCAATACATTGGTTAATTAAATAGTAGTGTTTGAAGGGCCAGCAAGACAACTCAGTGGACTAAGTGCCTGCTTTTAGCAAGCACAGGGACTGGGGTTTGCTTCCTGGTCTCATGCCATGCAGGCTGGCAACCTAGTCTGGATGTGGTGGTACACATCTATAATCCCAGCACTGGAGAGGCTGAAAACAGGAAAATCACTGAGTCAGAGCTGTGTACCAAATACACAGTGAGATCCTGCACCAAATACATAAATAAAAAATAAATAAATAGTAATATTTATATGTAGGAACATGCTCAGGCATACCTTCAACCTCTTGCATTCCTTCCCCCACAAACTGTCATTGTTACTGGTTTCATATTTTTCTGTAAGCATGTAAGAGTTTATACGTACATGGAGTGGGGAAGTGCTCCCCTCCCCTGCGTGTTCCAGAGAAAGTTTCTAGAGAGAAGACAGAAAGCTGTGCCATCTGCACCTCCTAGCAGTGGGAAGGGGCACAGGAAGACAGCAGCCTAGCGCTGGAATGGAGCTCCTGATATGAACAGGAGCAGACACTGCTATTTGACATTAATCAAGAGTGATTCTTTTTTTTTTTTTTTTTTTTTTTTTTGTTGGAAGAAACAGGGATTGAACTCAGGCCCTTTGCTTGTCAGGCAAGTGTTTATTCTACTGAGCCATCTTCTGGGGCCCCAAGAGTGATTCTAAAGTTCCACAGTTTTTTAAAACATTTGAATGGGAAAATTTTATAACTATTTTATTTGAGGAGTAAAATTTCATTTTCAAGACATTTTTGAAAATGTTTCACTTGAGAATAAAATGTGCTGTAGTTGCTGAGAAAATAAAATGTTTTAGTGAAAAGGTTAAAGAAAAAAAAAAGAGTAAACCTGGGCTGGCCATCACCACCCACTTGTAACCACCACACCTAACACCTGCACTGTGAAGGCAACAGAACACCACTGTGCCCACCGACAGAGGAAAACACCGCCCAAGACCACTCAGTGATACTTGTCACAACCGAGAGCCCAGGCCTTGGTTCGCTCCAAAGCCTAGCTTGCTTCTCCCTGATTTTTAAAGAACATATGATGAAATGTGCATAACATGAAAGCTTCCATCTTTAAATGTATAGTTGGGTGGTATTAAGGCATTCCTATTGCGTAAACATCAGCACCATCTATCTCCTGACCTAGTGATCTACCCAAACTAAAACTGCCTACCAGAAACTAACTCTTCATTTTGTTCTCTGGTAACTCAATCCTACTAGCTAACTGTGAGACTGGCTACTCTAGGTACTTAATAAGAGTGAAGTCCTACGCTATTTTTCCTTTCATGATTGGCTTATTTCATTTACCAGGATATCCTCAAGGGTCACGTATGTCATAGCATGTGTCAGAACATCTTATGCTTTTAAGGCTAAAAATATTTTATTATTGTATGCGTATGTTGCCTAAGGTGTTATTTTATAGTTTTCTATCTCCAAGCCTGTCCTTACTTTCTGGAACAGGGACAATCAGGTGTTACAGGCTCACCTTATACTTGCCCTGGAATTTACTGTTTCTCCAAGGAGTTCTGATTCCTTTAGTGGTAATTAAAAATTCATTTCTGGATGCTAGGCATGCCGTTGTTCCCAGCCCCTCTCAGGGTTCACTCTAGTTGCCCTTCCTCCTTCCTTCCTTCACCTGTAACTCCTTCATTTCCCACACTGTCGGTACTGTCACGTTGGAGCAGTCCCCTCTACACAAGCTGCCTCACTGCTGTCTCCCCAAGCCCACAGAGTGGTCTCCCTACTGTTCTACACCTCCTTTGCTCAATCTCATTTAATAGCTAATGATACAGTCAGGTACCACATAAGGGCAATGACACTGTGTACATGAGGTATGATTTAAAAAACTGTAAATATTTTTAAAACATTTTAAGAGCCAGCCAAATAGCTCAGCAGATTAAAGCTTCTGTTTAGGCAGACACAGGGGCTGGGGGTTCAATCCCTGGGTCTGCTGTGCTGGCCCCAACCCCAGAGCGCACTGAGATGGCAATTGAGACTAGATGTGGTGGCGCATGCCTATAATCCCAGCACTTGGGAGACTACAGAATCACTACGAGTCCAATCTAGTAGTGAGAACCTGAACACCCTGTAGACCCTTCCCTAAACTACAGAAAAAAATCTTTTAAATTTATTACAATAAAGGATGTATTGTAATTAATCCTCAAAATAATTCCACTTGCTTTGAACACACTTATGCCACCGTTCTTGCCACTTCCTAAAGCAGTTGTGTGAATCCCCTTTCATGTCTTTCATTGTTCTGTCATTACTGCCTCAATGCCTTGAATTGATTCAAATTGTTTACCTTTCATGGTCATTTTGGCTCTGAGGGAGAGTCGATGCTTGCACCATGTTAGGTCCAGTGAATGAGGTGGCTGACAGCACAGTGCCAAGATTTTATGAGCCTGCATTTCTGTTGGATGACACTCGGCATCAGTATTCATAGAGATTTTTAATCATAACCCTGAAAGACAGAAGAAAGGACTTCCAGAACCACTTCACACAGTAGCAAGGATGATGGGTTAAGCAGATTTGAAGCTGTGGGAGAGTATTTTGAGGTGAATTAAAGTCAGTGTGTCTTTTAGTAGAATGTGGTTTTGGTTTTGTAATTTAAATATTCACCATATATTTCAGACCTCATATATGGGGCACTGCCAACTGGTGGTCAGCTTGTAAAACCCAGCTGAACTGAGCCAGTGTGGTGTTGGGCGTGGAGGCCCACCTGAGCATGGTTGCTGGCAGCAGAAGAGGCAGAACTAGAGAAGTTGTTGAGAGGCTGTTAGGGAGGTTGTTTGGAGAGGCTGTTGGGGGGCTGTTAGATTATTCTGTTGGGTATAATCTAAGAGGGCTGTTGGGTTATTCTGCTGGGTGACCTTGCCATGCTGGCTTTTAAACTTGGCTGTTCTCACTGGAGGAGGAGTTCGGACTGCATTGTCACTGAGGATGGCTACAGTTAATTTTGAAGGATTTTTTTTTTTTTTTTTTTTAGCCTCAGGATGCTTTCAGGACAGGTCTGGTTTGGCTTGAGGATCTGGGGACTGAACCACAGCATCCTGATCCTTATTGATTTGTTTAAGCAGGCACTTAAACAGCTGAGCTAATGGGCAGTCCCCCTATAGTTCATTTTGGGCAGCTCGGGTCCTCACTTCCTGGCTCTGGAGGAGAAGATGGTGCACTGCTCAGTCTCCCTGAGAAGCTCCTCCTGTTGGTTTTCCTGACAGGAGCTCCACTGTTCTCCTTGTCGGAGGAGCTCAGGACCTCACTGTTGCCGAGGACGATTGTGGTATTTTCAGGGGCGTGCTGGTGCTTAGCTTGAGAGCTGCTTCCTGGCTCCAGTTCAGATCCCTCAGCCTGCCGGGGACCCTTTACCCCACTGGCACAGACTCCCTAGCTTCCACCGCTGACCTTTGGGCCCTCCCAGTGCAGACCCATGAAATAGGCCTGCATGACGTTGTTCTGAGCTCCAGGCCTTCAGCAGGACTCACGTGGGTTATTATTGTGGGACCTGAGCCCTCCCCTGAAGACTTTGGTCTTTAGTGTGTGGACAGATTTCCTGCCCTCTTTGTATATGATTTTTGGGTGATTCATGCTAAAATAATCCTATGAAATGTACCCTTTGTTGTATTGTTCCCCTTGCAAAAACCCCAAACTATGATGTCATACATTGATACTTCCAAAAGGTAATAATGGAGTTGAAAGATGCCTCTTGTCTAGTGATGTTGTACCCTAAGAGTGTGTCTGCACCTGCCTGCACTGCAAGATATATAAAAGAGAAGCACACACAATTATTTCTGGTTCCCAATACTAGATAGTAAATAACCTAGTGTTTACTATACTTTCATGCATTCACTATGTTTTACTGCTATAACAGAGTGCACCGTGGTTACTTTTAATTGTACACTGTCACGCAGTACGCTGTGTCACACCAGCAGCAGCCTCCATGCCTTGTGTGCACCCCGTCTCGGTCACGTCATGCTCTCTTGTGCTTCATTTAAACTCATTTTGTTCATCACGGCCTCAGGAACAAGAGGCTGCTCTACGTGCATATGTATGATACACAAGCTAAGTGTAAGCGACGGTGGCATCATGCATCCAGAGAGCTGTGCTCTTGGCTGAGTTTGTCATTGTGTGAAGGTCATAGAATATTCTCACACATCCCTAGGCAATCTAGTTTTCTGGGAGCACTGTGGCATCTGCTATTTCTCCATTGCTGCCTGAAACATCAATGTAAGGTGCACAAGGGGACAATTCCAAGATGTTCACACAGCGATAAAGTCGCCTAACAAGGTACTTCTTACAATATATCCCTAAGATGTGTGTCACTATATTTGCAAAACTTTGATCTGAGTTCCACTTCAAGGTCACATGATATGAAATGATGACTGCTTCCTAAGAAGGCACTGGCCCAGGAGTAGTGACAATGAAGAGATGAAACAGCTGAAGCAATCTGTACATTAACACAAATGACAGCCCCCTGCCCTGTGGAGCAAGTTGTTCATCTGACCTAAGGGTTAGCTACCAGAAGATAGGATGGGGGTCACCTCCTGGGCATTGCGAGAGAACACAGAGACAGCAGGCTTTCGAACTTGGATGTTCTAGTGTTTTTCCTTTCTTCATGCTAGCTTATAGTCCTCACCCTCCTTCTACCTGCTAGTCACACTCTGGCTTAAGGCTCAGTGTCATCTCTGGGAAAACTGTCCATCTCCAGTGCCTGCCCCACAAACCACCCTGAGCCATCTCACACACAAGTGCCAAATTTGGTCAAAATCTATGCAGCCATTTTCCTGACCTGTGGTGACCAACAGAACCATATTTATATTCCATAAGTTATTAATAAGCTAGGATTTTACTGGTTTCCGTTCCAAGCACAAATCTCTCCACAAACACTTGGATCTAGGGGCATGAAAACACAGGGAACATTATTAGATGATGTTCTCATAGAAGGAGTATTGTGCTATGTCATTCCATTTTTCCTCATTAAGTCTCTGCTGGGAACATCTTGTGGTTTGTACTTGTAAAATGGGTCCTAGTTGACCTGGAGACCCAAGACCACTTCTCTCCTGCCTTGGCCCAGCCTCCCGCCTCCCCACAAGTCCCCAGGGAAGATGTTTGCACAGTTGACAGTAGTAAAGTGGCCCTTTGTTACCCACCAAGCCTTTGGCTCTAAACCCTGCCAGCTCCAGGGAGACAGGAGGGACCACACAGGGTGCTGTTTGCCTGTGCCATTCTAGGATGACATGTGGCCTTGGACCACAAATAGCTATTAAACCAGATCTACCTGTTTCTTGTGTTTAAGCCCCTTATCCTCGATTTCACCACTCTGGTGAGATGCAAGGCCTCACCCACCTGAGCAAAAGAGAATGAAAAATATGAATTATAAGGGAAGTGCATGATTCCCTGTTCCCGATGTAGCCACACTGAATCTGGGAGCATCAGGCGGGATAGCCATCATGCATGAGACACAGGGAAGGCTTTTTAGACAGGGGGAGAAGCTGTGTTCTATGTCCTGGCCTTCTATGCAGAGAGAAGAGGCCCTTTCCAGCCACATGAAATGGTCAGAGAAAGGATATGACCAAGGACACTGGGCCTATAAGTAGAGATTAGTAGCCCTGCAGCACCTCAGAGCCCTAGAAGCAGTAGGTCAAACCAGGGCCCATTCCCTCAAAGTGTGGGATTCTCCCTACACACTGTAGTGGAGGGCTGGAGAGTACAGGGCAGACAGGAGCAGGTTCCCCATACATGAACAGGGTGGTGGAACTGGGGAGAGAGGCACAGGGGGCCCATCCGTTGCCCAGAGAACTGTTTGTAAATGCCTTTCTGGGGCCACTGACTGTACCTGTGGCCCATCCACTTGTGTGTGAAGTGCATAGGTGCAGAGTACAGGCATGGGCTGGCACAAAGCAGGTGTTCTCTCACTAAATATGACACTGCTTATAGTATCTGCAGCAGGACTAGAAGTTGTGGGCCATTCACTAGACCATCACAGTGTCTCTAAATGCAGAATAGCCAGTGTCTGCTCATTTTACAGAAGAGAAAAACAACTCAGCTCTGTGAAGGGATGTGGCCAATACTGTCCACCAACCTGAGCACAGACGAGCCAGAGCAAGTGCCTGTCCCCTGCAAGAGGTCATGGCAGCCTGGCTCAGGACATGGGCTACATCCCTCAGGAAGTTACAGTAGGAACAAAAAGATATGGAAGAAGGGAAAGGGGAAAGGGGAAGTGTGGGGAATGGATACACCTGGGGAACAGGAGGGAGGAGAGACAGAAGACCCGGATGGAAAGGCAGTTGAGGCCAGGCCTCTCCCAGGGGAGGAAGTAGACCTGGACCCAGGAGTTAGGGTCTGCAGTCACTGTGTGCAGGTGCCACAGAGTCAGTGGCTGCTGGTCTGAGCTCTGGAGTGAAGCTCACCAAAGCTCCTGCATGGGTGGACACCAACCCAGCCAGGGGACCTGAGCAGGCCCTTTGGACTTTCGGACCTCCATTTCCTCAGCTGTGGTGGGGCAGCAGCAGTTTGTGTCTCACAAGTCTACTGTAGAAAGTGAGGCCACAACTCAGCCAAGCGCATGGCCAGCAGTCATCGGTCATCCAGGGGCAGTAGGCACTGAGCGAACAACGCTGAGCCCAGGGCAGAGGCAGGCATGCGAGGCCAGGCCCTGCTATACACTGCACCGTGTGTGCACCGTGCAGTGCTCACTCTCCCCCTGCTCTGCAGGTCAGGAGAAATGCACCTGGAGTTGTACTGTGCTAGAAAAGCTCCTGTCACGAGAGAGCTTCATCGGCAGCCCAGTCTCCTTCCAAATTGGACAAGCTGGGAGATGCAGCCCAACTCCACCATTTCCTACCACAGATAAGTCACTTCTTAGACCTCAGTTTTCTCATCTGTAAAAAATGGGTTGCTTTGAGGATTATAGAAAAATCTTTCAACAGGAGCAACTGGTATTGATTTTATCCAGGAAAGCAAAATAGCCCAAGTGGAGATCAGAGAGATCAGTGCTCAGAAATCCACATTTCCTTCAAAGATAACTGAACAGCCCCGAGCAGTTACCTCTCAGCTGTTTTCTCTTTATGGAGAAACAGATCACTTGAAGCCCATAGCACAGTTGACACACAGGAAAGCTTGACCTCTGTCCCTATGATTATCTATTTCCCAGCTGAGCCCCACTCGGGCCTGGGCCTCCTCCTGTCAGAGCTGTCTGGCTGAACGAGAGCTGCTAGCTGTTTGTGGGCCAGGCCCTGGGCCCGGCTGCTGCGTGTATCTCATCAGTGCCACTGCTGTAAACACCCTTTCCCTGGTGGCCCTGGAGGCTGCCACCTCGCTGGAAGTCAATTGGAGGGTGGCAGCCCAGTGTAGTAGAAACAACAGCAGAGGGCAGGGACGGTGTGGGCCACACAAGCCCCTGGGCCATGCCAGCAGCCATGGAGTGCTGAGGACTGTGACCACCCAGAGCAAACACCTACCTCCTGGTGCTTGCTGGCTCACCCTGCCCCAGTGACATCACAAGAGCAGTACTGACTCCAGGGCCTTCACCATCCTGATGGGACAGGGTCATCACACACAGTGCACTGACGCCACAGGAGATGAAATGATCAGCCCCATGGAACAGGGCTGGTAGGAGACAGAGCTCCCAGCCTCGGCTCTAATTCCTGGAAAATCCTTCTACCCGCCCTGGAACCAACTCTCAAGCTCCTTATCTCACCTTCCTTCAAGATCAGCTTTGTCATTGTCCCCATTTTCCTGGTATGGACAGTGAGGCAGCAAAAGAGTAAATAACCTGTCTGAGGGTGGCAGCCCACATAGAACAACCTTTAGGCCTGGACAAAAGACCCTGCCCCAGCCACGCCTGCCATGGTCCTCCTCTGGATGTGTCCCTTGACCCTATGTCCTTCCCACTAGCTGCTTATACACAAACCCTCATCCCCTACCAGTGATGTTCTCAGGTGATGCTGCTCAAAGCACATTGTGAGGAATGGACTCAGAGTTCTACGCAAGTTCTTGGTTCAGTTGGCTCAGGATTTCATAACCATGTACCATGAACTGTGGGCATAAACTAGCCTTTTATTTCTCATAGTGCCCTGAAAATAATGAGGAGCCCAAGACCAGGGTGCTACAATGGTCAGTTCCGGTGCAGATGCCCTTCTTGACTTACAAGTAGTCACCCTATTGCTGTGCACACACTTGGTGGAGCAAGGTGAGGTATGCGTGAGCTTCCTTGTGCCTTCTTATAAGGATGCTAATCCTATAGGATCAGAACCCTACTTTGTGATCTCAGTTAACCTCCATTACTTCTGTAAAGGCTCTGTCTCCAAAAATAGTCACATTGAAGGGCAGGGACACAACATTCAGTCCATAGCACTTGCTAAGAAGCACGTGGACATCTAGGTAGTGAAGGCTTCCAGGTTCAATCCCTGTGAGCTGGTGGAAGTGGTGACCCCAGAGCCAAAACTGAAGCTGGAAGCATGTTGTCCAAACAGACCAAGAAAGCTGGTACTGGAGCCCAAGCTTGGGACCCACTGCTTAAGCACACAACAGAGATACAAGAGCACAAGAGCAAGGACCCAACCTTCCACAGGGCTGTGGAGGGCTGACATTCAACAAAGAGGAGAACCAAGTGCTGCAGAAGGGCAAGAGCTTTTCTCTTTGTCCACTATTCACTAAACAAGTCTCAGATGCAATAATTTTTGGAAAAGTCAAAAGCAAGACATTAAACTTTATAATAATAGTGAGGGAGAGAGGGCTCAAGTGATGAATCATGAGAGACTGCTACCCCACACCACCAGTATGGGTTTCATTGGTTCCCCATATAATGAAGGCATTCATGTAGCTGAAAGCTTCTCTTTAATATTGTAGACATTTTTCAGCTGTTCTAACTGGGTGACCTTGCAATACATCCACAGTACATAAGAGCATAAATACTTCTGAATGTCCACACCCTGCAGGACCTTAGGGGGCCCGTCACCAAGTAAAAGGCTTCAAAGAAAGGCCGCTGTTCCTGACCAAGTTTGGATCTGTGGAAAACTCGGGAACTTTTAAAAGCAAAATTAAAAATCTGTAGAAGTACCTCTTTAAACGAAAACATGGAAGTCTAGTATTTTAAGAACCAAGAGCCAGAGCAACAGGTCAGAAGAGGAGACATATTGTCATGATTCACTCTGTGTTTTCTGCAATCTGTTATGCCTTAGACATCTTGTGTACAGCATGCCATGTCCTCTGCACCTGCAATTATGAAGATTGGTGGGCGAGAGGTTATGTGGCACCATCCAAGGCCAAATAGCAAGTAAGTGGTAGGTCCAGGATTCCAACACAGCTGCCTGTGCACTATCTGCTATCTTTGCACAAGGGTGGGAAGCCAGCAGCAAGCATCAGAGGCGGGGACAGTGCCACCATCTACAAGTGAATGTCCAATACACACGGTGCAGGAACTGTCAGGGCCACTTTTCTAGATACTTTTTCTCAATATAGGATTCAAGGGCTTTTCTCATCCCTAAACCTGTACACAAGCAAAAATCAGCAAATACTTTCTGGCCAGTTTGAATGGGAGCATGCTCAGGCCACGTAACCTCGGTGAGGAAGACCCTTAGGGTTGTGCACCTCCAATAGCTCGAGGACAGAACAACCCGGAATGCAACTTCTCCTGCGGCCTGTGAGCTGTTCTGTGTGGGCGAAAATTCATGAGGAAGGCACCACCGACAAAGGATCTTGATGTGAGTCTGACACATGGAAACCTTCCCCTTGGAACCAACTTCGGGCTTTAGGTGACAGCATCTCTGTTGGCAGAGTCTGCGTGGTGCTGGCCATGTGCTCGCTGAACCGGGGGCATTCTCAGCAGGTGATTTCCATTATCAAAGGAACAGACACTTACATACCAGTAAAGTTTCCTGGGGGTCGAGCTGAAATTTGGCATTATCCCTTTTATTAGATGCCAGCCCTCTGCAGTAAAAATAACTTTTGTGATTTCATAGCCAGATCTTATTTTTCCAAATTGCTTTTGCCTTTCATTAAGTAGCCCCACCTAGAAGAATTTTTCCTCCCATCACACAGTGGAAAAATTCTTGGTGGCTTGACACTTCCCAAGGGCCCTATTTGCCCTAACCAGGTCGCGCTGAGGCACTGGCTGGAAGGATGTTCTTGGGCACTTCAGGAGGTCTGGACACGTACCTCATAGCTGGCCACTCTTTCCCAAGGAAGAATAAGGAGAGACACTTCCAGCACGGACTATTTTCCTCTGGTTTTATAACTCTTAACTTTGTTTTCAATAGTCTGCTCAGAGCAAAAGAATGAAAGCTTTTCTGCCATTGATCAGGATATAGATGAACATATGATTTCAAGATCTTTAGTCATATCCAGTGAGGATTCATGATCCAGTTGAGACATTTGGGAAGTTAATTCCAAGATTGCTAGCTACCCTGTGTCCTGGATACTAGTCTCTTAAAAGATACATGATTTGGAAAAATTTTGTCCCATTCTATGCTTTGTCTTTTCACTTTCTGTTTCTTCTCTTTAGATACACAAAACTCTCATTTTGATATCTTCATATCTGTTTTTGATGTTATTGATTGTGCTTTTGGTTTCATATGTTAAGAAACTATTGCGAGGGCCAGCCAAATAGCTCAAAGGCTTGAACCTGGGAGTTTGATCCCTAGGCCTGCTGTGTTGGGTGTGCTGAAACAGCAACTGAGACCGGGCATCGTGGCGTGCACCTATAATCCCAGTTCTTGGGAGGCTGTAAACAGGCGGATCACTACAAGTCCAGTCTAGTAGTGAGACCCTGAACACCCTACAGATCCTTCCCTAAAATAAAAAAAAAAAAAAGAAAGAAAGAAACTATTGCATATTATTGCATAATCCAGTCACAAACATTTATACCTGTATTTTCTTCTAAGCTTTCCATAGCTGTAGCTGCTTCATTTTGAGTTTTGCTGCATTTCAAATTAATTTTTATGTAGGGTGCGAGGTAGGAGCAATTTCCTTCTTTTTCATATAGATATCCAGCTAACATCATTTGTTAAAAAGTTTATTCTTTTGGATCAGGGAGATGGCTCAGTAGAATAAGCACATGCTTGGCAAGTGCAAGGGCCTGAGTTCAAACCCCAGTTCTGCCAAAAAAGAAAAAAAAAAGTTTATTCTTTCCACATTGAATGGTCTTAATCAGATTCTTCAAAATTAGTGAATTGTAAATGTAAGGATTTTTTTCCAGAGTCTCAAAACTATTCCATTGATCTGTCCTTAGAAGAGAATCCTTTTATTACAATAGCTTTGTAGTCCAGTATTTTAAAAAGCAGGAAACACTGAGTTCTCTAACATTATTCTTTTTCAGAATTGCTTGAGATCCTTAAGTTTCTATACAAATTTTAGAATTAACTTATCAAATTCTGCTAAAAAAAAAATCATTTGAAATTTGGTAGACTGTGCTAAATCTGTAGATTAATTTTGGGAGTATAACCATCTGTATTAGTTTTCTGGGGCACCCATGAAAAATACGAGAAACTGAGGTGGCTTGAACAATGAAATATTACTTTCTGTAGTTATGGAGACCAGAAATCCCAGGTCCAGGAGTTGATAAGGCTGGTTCTTCCCAAGGATCGTAAGGGAGATTCCATTCCATGCCTTTGTTTTTCTTCTGGGGCTTTGCTGACCGTTGCTTGACGTTCCTCAGCTTATCCAGCCATCACCACAGTCTTGGCCTTCATCTCACATGATGTCCTTCCCACGTGCCTGTCTGTCTCTGCTGTCATTTCCAGTACTACCAGTCGTGTTAGGTTACGGTTCATGCTCAGGAGCTCACTGTCAATCATCCGCAAGGACCTTACTTCAGAACCACAGCCACTAGAGATGAGGACTTTCACATCTTTTGGAGGAACACAGTTCAATCCATAATCCCATTTTAATAGCAATGACTTTTCAGGTAATGGACAGGAGATGGCTTTTTTTATTCAACAATGTTTCATACCTTTCAGAATGCAAGATTAGTACTTTGTTATTTTTTCTAAATACCTTATTATTTTTAATGCCATAATTTTAAATAGAATTGGCTTCTTGATTTCATTTTTGATAAGTTCATTATTATTCTATTAAGACAATTCATTTTTGTATGTTAAATTTGTAAGCTGCAAACTTGCTAAGCTCCTCTATCACTTTTAATTATTTTTTGCAGGTTCTTGAGGTTTTTTTTATCTACAAGAGGGAGAGGAAAACAGACAGACAGACAGACAAAGAGTTCTGCTTCTGCTCCAATCTGGATGCTTTTTCATTCCATTTTCTTTCCTGTCAATTTTCTTTTGTCTTGAATTCTGTATCCTTTTTTATGTAATATATGTTTAGCAAAATAGCTAAATCATTTTTAGAGTAACATAAAATGAATTACCCTAAATCATTTTTGGAACAATAAGAGGGATCTAAATACATTTTAAAATAAAATTCATGCTGTATTAATGCAATCTTCTTTTTTGTCAATTAACACAGAGTTGTTGAATTTTGACATAAATTTGCAGGGTCCTGAGTTCAATCCCCAGTACCACAAAAAAGAATTATGGGAAAAATTCCTAATGATTTAACAATATAATTATCTATAAAATATTGGTCAACCATCCTTTAAATGCTGCTTTGAAGGATGATAAATATGTGAATTCCAGCACACTATTCAGAATAGTGTGCAATTTAAAAATGTGTGAATTATTTCTTTCTGGAATTTTTCATCTAATATGTTAGTCTATGAGTTGACTGCAGATAACTGAAACCTGGAAAAGTGAAACTGTGGGTAAGGGGCTTGCTGTCTACTACCACCTCTTTGTAGGGATGGGTCGAGATATGGAAGGAGGAAAAGAATTAAGAAAAGAGGCAGCTGGGTGGATGGGAAGAATGGGTGTCAGATCTGGACTGTGTAGCACCCTGTGGAATCCTAGAGGCAATTTCAATAGACTTTGTGGAAATAGGGAAATGCTTGAACATTTGGGATTTGGCTTCCCAGGCCACTTGGCCAAGGCTGGCTGTATCTGCTTCCTTGGGGATTCTGGGAGCTGAAGGAGGGTGGAGTATCCACTGAATCCCTGGTCCTCATTCATAGATTCCTCCTTTCTCCCTCTCAGTCCTAGACCAGGGGCCAAAGACTCTCTCCAGGAGTCCTGTACAGTTTTGTGCTACTCTCCAGCCTCTTGTTTCCTCTTTCCTGTCTCCACCCTCCTCTCTCGCTCATTTCACAGAAAGAAGAGATGTGAACAAAGCCCAGGTCTTTAGGAACATCTGCTCAGACCCCAGCTGTCTTCCTGCAGGACTGGGGAACCTGTAACTCTCCAACTATCCTGTTTCATCTAAGGACCTCAGTTTTTTGGCTAGGATATTTGCACCAAAGTCAACAAGGCCCTCTGGCTGTTAGAATAACTCCCTAAGATCTCTGAGGATTTGCACACATGGAAGGAGAAATGCTATTTTTAAAATATCAGCCAGTGGGAGTTGACTTGTATAAGAAAAGTGCAAAATCACTCAATTATTTAGAAATACCTGGACACAAGGGAGATGTATAGGAAAGAAAGTATTGAGTTGTTCTGGTAATTGGGTCAGAAGCTGCACACTGGGGAATGAAGAGGGTTTGTTTCTGGGTTTTGTTTGTTTCTTTCACTGTTTGTGTTTCAGAGGGGATGAGATAGTTGACGGGAGAAAAATGAAAAAGAAAGCAGAAGGAGTTGGAGGAAGAAATGGACCAGGGAGAAATGTCAGAGAGCAGGAGGCCCCTCCCACCTGCCCAGAATAATTTCCATGGGGGAAGACATCCCAGGTTAGCACAGACCTTCAGGAAACATCTGCTAAGCTTGACAGCTGTGCACTGCTGCTCACTGAAAAACCATCAGTAAGTTGATGTGGACAGAAAGAAAAAGATAGTCCTGGCAGGGAAGACTGGAATGAGATGGAATGCTCAGCACGAACAGGAAATCAGAGCTGGAGTGATGAGTTAAATATAAGCCCTGTGAGAATTTAGAAACATTTTATAAAGGGCCCCAGGCTCTGAAAGGAGGAACAGTCTACTAAACTTGAGAATATGCAAACCAAAGGCATCTGAGACACACACACACACACACACACACACACACACAACTCTCTACAGAACCAAATTTTCTACATGTAATGAATTTCAACTGTGGTCACACATTTGAGTTGTCTGAGTTCTTTTTAACATACCAGCGTCTAATCTCACTCTCTAACCAGCAACATCAGAACCCCTTGGGGCTTAATCTAGGCATCCAATTTTCATAGCTCCCTGGGTTTCAGCAGTTGGTACTGTCCTAGAGCGAGGGACCCGTAATCCTGCTGCACAGAGCAGGTGCCTTTCGTGGGTCTCCACAGCTACAATTCACCTGGACATTGCCCTTCTCCACCTACATGCCCCTGGGGCCTCATGCTGCCTTTTATATCACCTCCCTCCTGCCCTTCACCTCAAATTTTCTGCTCCTATAGGCAGGATCCCTAAGGCACAAGATGCCTTGGAAAACTTGAATTTCAAAATCCCATGCATATTCCACACAGCACACTTGTACTAAAATTTTGATTGCTCTAAAATTAAAAAATAATTGGACATCCTATGCTTTCAGCCATTAAATATGGCAGTCCTCAGAAGAAACAACTTCCAAATAATAGAATTGAAGGTGTCTTTGCCTACACAATGCAGAAAGCGGGTACCAGCATCAGACACAGTCAAACACAGAACCCAGTCCAGGCCTTCCCAGGCTAGGAATCCACACAGCCTTTTCCTTTTCCCTCATGCTGGCACTCCACAGGAGTTATGATCACCAGAGGGCGCACTCTGAGCTGGCAGGAGGAGCCAGCCTGGGAGAGCAGGACAGGAATGGGGTGAACTAACACCAGAAGAACTTAGGGACGAAGACTGTGCCCAAAGGCCTCTAGTGCCTGAGGACCAGGCTCGGGGGAAAGTGCTCCATCTTTAAATTAAATCAACTTGAAGACATCTGATATTAACAGAGAAAAAAAGCCGAGCCCAGAATAGGATGGGCATACGCTTCTCGTATAGTGGTTTATCATCTTTATTTTCCAGTTGCACAAATGACTGAGCCCAAACATTGAAATGTGAATATCCTTCTTGAAGGCCATCATTCCACCCGCTTTCCTCTGTTAACAAAGACTGCATAGATACTGTCCATCTCCCCAGAATTTCTGTGTGAGCATGTATGTGTGTTGGTGTGAATGATCTGAATTTGTTGACAGAATTCTTTACACAAATGCCATCCCAATATGTAGAAAGATAGACAGCTCTGGGAATTGCTTCTCAAATTTAATGAAATTTGAGAATGACTGTATGATATGTATTAAGCACCTCTCATCTTCATATGACCCTCTTGAGATAAGGCTTATCGTCATCTCCCATCCTACCGACAGAAAGAACACAGCACAGAGATGTTCAGCAAATGGTCCAAGACCACACAGCACATAAAAGGCAACTCTGGTACTTGAACCTAGCCCACCTGGCTTTGGAGCACAGATGCTTAATAAGTCTTCTGCTATGCTGCATCTTAATCACTGCATTATAGTCTCTAGGAGAAAAAGGCCACTGGGACTCCCCCAGAGGGGTGCAGACCGAGTCCAAGCTGGTGAAGATACAGCACTGTGACTGGGGGTGGCTCACCTGCCCTGAGGTGGAAGGCGGGGACACTGCTGTCCGTGAGCACATCTGTCCCGCTGGGCCATGGTGTGCTGTGGCCTGAGTCTGCCTGTTGGAGTTCCGGGCGACACAGGCAGCTCTTTGTATGTGTATGAGCCCATGTGTGTGTTTTTTTTCCTCTGTGAACTTTCTGTTTATATTTTTATTCCACTTTTCCCAGAGGAATGTTTATTGTCTTGATTTGTAGGTGCTCTGATATTATGGGATAGGAGGCCTTGGTCAGTCACATTTGGAATACATACTGTCTCCCAGTCTGTTAACCATACAAACAGGAACTTTAATGATAGTGACCAGGGTGGTCAGAGGGGACAAGAGGTTTTCTCAGGCACAGTGGGTGAACAGGAAAAAAGGAGCAATCTCTCTGAGGGCTGTTTCAATAATAGGTACCAAATGCGCCCACACTTTCCTGCCGCTGCTGCTGTGCCATTTCTGTCCTGCAGAATAAGCACACGTAGTGTGACAAGAGGGCCCTGGGGAGTTTACTGTGGCTCTGTTAATAACGAATACGTAAATAATGTCATCATGTGAATATTTAGGAACCTCTAGGTGTCCGGGAATGACAACCTTATGTCTTTATCACCTCCAGGGCCCAAAGGAAGAGCCCCACCAACGGTTCCAAACCTACCAGCCCAGGGACCCCACGGCCAGACAGAGCCCTAGTGAGTCAGTCAGCCACACCCACACGACAGACCACCTCAGCGTACTTCGAGGCACCTGAGCCCCACCCCCACCCTCCCTGGGGAGGAGCCCGGATGAGAGATCTCACCTACATTTTTTTCCCTAAAGACAAAAGCCAATAGGAGCTGGGGAGATGGCTCAGTGGAATAAGTGCTTCCTTGGCAAGCACAAGACCTGAGTTCAATCCCTGGTTCCACACACACACACACACACACACACACACAAAGCCACTATCACGAATGCCACTTGTCCTTGCACATGCTGGAGTGACGCCTGAGGTACCCGTAGAGTGATTTGCCTCCAAGGAACGTCTGATCTTTCTGCTGCTGTCCCGTTGTTTTGGGACATCTTTTCTCTGAGGAATTCTCTCCCCTGAGTTCTGGGCTCTCTAGAGGAGCCTAAAACTCTCAGAATGAGCCTGGGTTCACCTGGTGGGCACAGCCGCCGTGGACGTGGACGCGGACTCGGGACCCGATTCGAGGCGCTTTCTGCGGGCTGCATCCGGGTCACGGACAGTGGCACTGCGTGGGGCTGGCAGCAGCCTTGGTCCCTGAGCTGTGCTGCAGTCGCACATTCAGTACTGTTATGGGGCTCAGCCTCTTACTTGTCTTCTTTGACTGCTCAAGAATTGCCAGGCCCCCTGGATGTAACGTAGGAAACTCCATTTCTGCTCGCAAATACCAAGGATGATTTCTGTTGTTTCTAACCAAAGCCTCCAGGGTTTCCCCGTCGGGGTTACATCCGCAGAAGCAGGCTGCTGAGGATGGTGTAGGACAGCAGCGTCCAGACCAATTTTATTCCTGCTGACACAGGTGGCTTCCAGTCAATCCCAGACACCTCTGAGGTCACAGAACGCCCCTCAGCCAGGAGCACCCTTCGACTTTTCTTTCTGGGTCACTGAAGCGCAGGTGGCCCTGCGTCTGGTGGCAGGGCCAATCTTCTCCCCATGCCTCTCAGCAGTGCCACTGCCTGCAGGGTGCCTGTGCTGGGTCTCTGTCCCCCACTCACCCTCCTGTGCCCACCTGTTCCCTTTGCTTTCTGGCTTCAAGCAAGGTTCAGCAGCCCGTTGGTGACAGAAGCAAGGCAGATGGGGTGTTTGTTATTCTTGCATCCTCCCTGCGAGGTCGCCATGGGCTGCTGTGTCCCCTTGCCACAGACATGTCCACTTGGCCACCCTTTCTGGGTTCTGACTTTGGGGATCTAAGGTAGTGACCCTTACCTCTTTCACTCCTTAGCCACGATTCTTCCATCCCCATCACCTGATCCCACCTGCTTCATGAACTGGCATTTTCTTAACCATTATCTTCTCTGTCAGCTTCAGGGTCACCCCACCTATCAGGTGTGAGCCAGGTTGGAAGGTCTGTCCCTGTCACCCTTTCCTGCCTCTTCTGCAAGGGCCTTTCCACCCCTCCAGCCTTGTCTGGCTCTCACTCAGGAGCAGCCACAGCCCTCTCACCTGTGCCCCTAGCCCTCTGCTCTGAGAGGCCATGGGCTAAATGGGGCTCCAGTCCCTGGATCCCAAGAGTCCTACCTTCCATGACACAAGTGACTCTGCTGGTGTGATGAAGACTCATAAAATGGAAAACTTACCCAAGATTACCTGGGTGAGTTCCAAATGTCATCATCACAAGTGTCCTCAAAGAGGGAAGCTGGGGATCATGTGGCCCTAGAGCAAAAAACCTGGGATGCTGGAAACAGAATGAATCCATGCAGTTAGAAAAGAGAAGGGGCTATGAACCAGGAAACACAGGCAGCCTGGAGACACTGGGGAAGGGAAGGAGGAGGATTTTGCCCTAGGGCCTCCAGAAGGGACACAGCCCAGCCAAAACCCTGACTTCAGCCCGTAAGGTTGATTTCATACTTCTGACCTCCAGAATGTTAAGAACATGAATTTATGTTGCTTCAAATTATGCATTGCTGTATTTTAACTTCTGAAATTATTTTACAAAATAACACAATAAACCCTAGTTTAATGATTAAATGAAAACACTTTCCTATCCATTTACAATAAGAAAGGCCTGTCCTCACAGGCGTGCACACATGTAAGTAGATTACAATAGTACTGTCCCTAACTGTTGAGTTTTCCTTGCCAAGTTGCGCAAGTCCTGGCAACGTCTGCTATGTGTGAGTTTCTCCTGGGCTTTGCCTGTGGGGCAGGTGCCTGGGGCAGAGTCAGCGCTGTGCTGTCCCTGACATAGTGTCTCAGTGTCCCCTAGTGCATCACACTCAAGTACTACACAACTGAAAAATACTGCTGTAAGTCCCACACCAATGTTACAAATTTATAATCCTGTGGGTCCATGCTACCAGCAGTCCAGGGCCTCAAGCTGCCTGTAGGCCACAGGCTGGACATCCTTCCATCAAGCCAAAGAACCTTATCAGAAGCCTCCCCACACCCCACCTGAATCACCTCTGCTACTGCAGCCTGAATCTACCATGCCACTTTTATTGGACCTGTATTGTATCAAGCTTGTATTGGACTTGCTATTTAAGGGCACTTGCAATGATATTTGAAGGTCTCCCACATAATCTATAGTAATTTTTCTGTCTCAAGAGCCCTCAGCGTACCTGCCGTCCCTTCTGTCAGAGGCTGAATTTCCCTTGCTGTAACCTGGATAATACTGTATTGTAGTGATCACAAAGCATTTGCACCTGTCTGTGGGTGTGATGCAGCCGGGGAGACAGCTTGGTGGTCTGATCACCTGCCTAGCAATCACAAGGACCCGGGTTAGATCCCCAGTATCCCATGCTGCACTGGCCCACCCCAGGCCAGCCACCAAAAGCTTGGTGGCACAGGCCTGTAGTCCTAGCATTGGTTAGGCTGAGACAGGAAGATCACTATGAGTCCAAGCTACATAGCAGGACGCTGTACCAAGTAAATAAATAAATAAGACTTTTAAAAAAATATTGGCAAATGCCACTGTTGAGTGGCATGCAAAAGAAAGGAAAGGCTTATAAAAACACTGTAGTGTGTTCACTCCTACCTTATCCACTGTGTCTGGCAGTGTGCAGTCTCTGACTCTTTCCCACAGTCAAAATGACAATGGAAGGTAAACATTTTAAAATTAATCAGGACACCAGGGCATCCACGATTGCCCAAAGAAATATATGGAAGGCTTGCAGAACAGCTCCAGGAAGGGGTGAAAAAGACAGGATAATTGGATTTCAAAGGGTGGGGTTATTTAAGGGGGGATGGATCGCACTGTGTCTTTTACCGTAATAGTCCTTTGAAATGAATATACTGTATTTTATCACATCTTGCATATTGGATGAGGTATTAGACCTCATCTAGCAATGAAAGTATATGGGAGGACCTGGGGTGGTGGTGTGTACCTATGGCTCACAACAGACGACTTGGGGGCTTGAAGGCCATCAGTACAGGCGTTGTCATGCCTCCCCTGTCTGTAGCACTAGTCTGGGGAGTGTGGGAGGGCAGCCACCAGCAGCCCTCTCTTTGCACCCCTGAGGCTAGGAACAGGTCTGACACCCAGTTTTGCTGAATGAGAAAAGCAGGTGTGAGGAGCAGGACAGGGAAATTCACTACTCAACTCTCAGCAAGGCAGCTCAGTGGACTGGAAGACCTGGCAGAATCTACCCTCCAGGTGAGACTCAGTTTCCTTCTGGATAGAACAGGGCCAGAATCCTCCCAGGCAGGGTTAGTGAAGAGCTTGAACTAGAGTACTCCTAGAGCTTGGTGCTATATAGGAGATTTGCCTCCACGGAAGAAAGTAAGACAGACTCCTGTGGAAGACACACTATGATGGGGAAGAGGACTTCTGGGTGATGAAAAATATTTGTATTTAAATATTTTGTAGTAGAAATCAACAACTGTGAAAGAACTGCACTGGTTGAAATATACCTTCTAAAATCCAGGACTATGGACCAGCCAGATAGCTCAGCAGACTAAAGTTCCTGCTTAGGCAGAGCACAGCGACTGGGGTTCGAGCCCTGGCGTGCTGTGCTGACCCCACCCCCCAGGTGCACTGAGATAGTGACTGAGACTGGGTGTGGTGGTGCACACCTGTAATCCCAGCACTTTGGAGGGTGAAAACACGAAAATCACTATGAGCCTGATCTGCGTAGTGTAGACCCTATACTAAATACATTAAAAATAATAATAAATAAAGTTCAGGACTGAACACTTCATCTATCAAGCAATAGCACTGAGAAAAGGGACAGTCAATGGGTGATAAGTGCCATTATCTCATCAGTGACTCACTACCCCGGGAGCAGGTGTGTTGTAAAGCAAGCGCGATGTGCCTGTCTTCTTTCTCTCTGGTGCTTCTGTCCTTCTGTCTACACCTTCTGCCTGGCATTATGCAGCAAAAAGGCCCTTGTCAGATGCCAGATCCTTGACTCTGGATTTCTCAGCCTCCACAACTGTAAGAAATCTCTGTTCTTCATAAAGAACAAAGTGTTCTGTACCATTCTGTTATAGCAGTGCAGAATAGACTAAGGCAAGGACATTATTATTAAGACAACTGGTGGGAGTTTAGCAAGGTCTGTAATGCTGTGATTATATTCCACCCACGTTAATTCCCCAGTTTTGAAAACCATACTGACGTGTGTCCAAATGACTCTTCTCACAACCAGCCCACTGGGCTCTTTGCTGTCAAAGACGTCTCAGGTCTCAGATGACTGATTGAAAAAATAATAGCACATATTTCAAGAGAAAGAATGCAAGACTGAGAAAGAAAATGTGATGAAATATTCCCAGTTGATAAAAGGTGTGCGGAAGGTCCTTACTCTATTCTTACAGTATTTCCCTAAGGTTAAAATAATTTCGAAATAAAAGTTTCTCAAAGAGCACAACATTTGGGGTTTATTCTCTGTGCTGTGGGAGTATCGTTCTGTGAGAATATAGAAGAGTGTATCTGGCCTCACTATTAGTCAAGGAGTAAAAGAGCTAGTGAACTGAGTATCAAGATGTTAAGTCTCAGCATCCTACATACGAATGTGACTGTTGCAGTTACTGCCATTGCTAATATGTCCAGTGGTCCTGGAATTGCAGGGAGGCTGCAGATAGTTTGCTTTCCCAGCCTTTCATACTGCACTTGGCCCTAGTGCTGCTCCAGGGAGAAGCCTTTTCCCCCAGCCGGCTGGCTTTCCGCAGTGCCCAACTCCGGCCACTAGAGGGTGCTCGCAACCCCTCCTGTCCCAGCTGCGCAACTCCTCAGAGCCGAAGGCCAAGGACCTACCTACCTTTGCTTCTTGTGGGTAGTGTGAACCGGCTTAACTCAGTGGAGAGAGCCTGGGGTCTCTGGAATCCAACTGCAACTGTAACTCCCCTTCTCTTTTAACCCCTTGGCTGTTGGCTGGAAGATGACAGTCATATGCACAAAATTAAGTTAATTAATTCCACTGAATGGATCTGGGGAAATACAGTTCAGTAGAGCAACACACTCCCGGAGCACTCAGACTGACAGGGACCTGTCCTAACTAGATGTCTCCTGCGCAGCCTCCCTTGTGTCTGAAAAGCTAAACTGAGCCAGTGAAAAACAAGGAAGTGCTTTAAGATGAGAGGGTTCACATAAAATCCAGTTTTTTGTCTTATGAAATGGGGTGGAAGACCCCCATCTTTTGCTGTTGCTCCTGCTGGGACACAGTGTGCCCTCTCCAGCTCCCCTTGGCCCCACCAGACCCTTTCGCCTTCCCCAGGTCCAGCTCCCTGGTTTTATCATCTACCTGCCCTACAGGTTTCTGTCTTTGCCCTGAGACCTACAGGAAAGCCCGCATTCACCAGACACCCAGACCATGAGCCAGTTCCCATTAATCACTTTTTCTGGTCAACTGCCATTTTTTTTTTAAAGAAAAACCCTTGAGGTTGTAAGGTTTTCTGGGAACAGATTTTTTTTTCAAGTTATGTAATGCATTGCTAAGCCTCTGTGTCATCATTACAACCACTGTGGAAAAAAAGCCTAAGCCGCATGGCCTGAGCATCACTGAACGTTCTTGTGCCTTAATTTCCTTGTTTGGAAAGTGGAGGCAGTGATCGCCTCTTAGGACTCTTCGACAACAAGGGGCATGTTTTGGTCGCTCCAAACCCCCAGCAGAACGCTTGGCACAGTGGGAGCCAAATAAGTGTTCGCTGTTCTATGAGGCCAGTGATTTGTAAACTTCAGTGTGCATCGGTCCCACCTGAAAGCTGTATTGGCACCCACTGCCAGCTACCTCCCTGGACTTTCTGATTTGGAAGGTCTGGGCCATGGTGTGAATATGTGCACTCTTTTCAGCAAACGTGCTGGCAGTGGCTGACTGCTGTTTTGGAAACTGGTCTCTGCATTAAAGACAAACAGACCAATCTGAAAATGTGCCTGCATGTCGATTTCCTTCTCCTTAGAAGAGTCATGGTAAATGTGAAAGGTTTGACATGTGTGCGGTACATAGAACAGTGCCTGCTTAAATAACCAGACACACTGGGAATTACAATGGAAAAGGTATAGGAAAATCTGAACATGAGAAGGACATAGGAGAAGAGCCATGAGCTCTTGGGGGTCACTCACTCCCTTTTAATCCCCTTGGTCATCTTACGGAGAACACCCAAGGAAACAGTTTTCTGCACTGAGGTTGCCAGGGGGCCCATGAAGCAGGTCAGTGCTAATCTCTAGACCCCAGCCTTTCTGGCTTGGTGGGCTCTTGGGTCTTCCCACACCATGTCCCGGGAGTCTCAGACGTGGATCTGGAAGTGGCTCTGTCCTGACTAATCCACAAAAAGCAGCACCGGCTGTGACTCCAAATCAGAATGCACAGCCAGCACAGTATGGGCACACAAGATCCAGGGGGAAAGAGAAGGAACACAGGACAACAAAATGCCTGCAGGATGAGTGCTTAAAGGAGTGCGGGTGAGTGAGGGACATGTGGGCTGCACCTGAGCTGGGTTTGGAGCAGGCTTCCCATGACCTCCCGAACTGTGATCCCATCCAGTCCTGCATCTCCAGGATGGGTGGAGAGCGCACCTTGGGTGGACAAACAGCGCAGATCATCCACAGATGTAAGTGGATCCAGAGTTTTGCACTGGTTTTCCCAGCAGGACCTTGTCACAAGGAGCGGGGACTGGGCTGTGGAGGCTCAGCATATTTGCAGGGACGCTGAGTAGAAAGTGCAGCAGGTTTGTGTGCCTGTAGGCCAAGGTGTGACTCTGCCCCTGGGAAGGAGCAGCTTGGGTCATAGATTGCATACAGGCCTCCTTGCAGAGTGTGGCAGACTGGTGACAAGGCACGGAGGGGGCTTCCACGGTCAGTGTTGACCTTCCCTATGTTCCTATACGTTTGCAGAATTATGCAGACCCTCATTTTGAGCCCACCTATGGGGAGAGTACATGTGTCAGGGGAAACCCTTAAAGCACACCTCGCTTCACAGCTTCTTAGCATTTGTTCTCTCAAGTATCAAGGCCTATGATCCATAGCCTTCCTTCTATCTTCCTGCCTGGTTCTGCTTTTGCAAGGACTGAGCGGAACACCCACACCATGGCCTCATGCCCTGCATGTAGACACCTGGAATGAAAGGCTGTCCCCTGGTCTGGCTCTTGCAAGAAGCCAGATAACAGAATTTTGCAAGACTCCTGGATGTGTCAGCCCCATGGGGGAAAGCCCCAGAGCCTTACAGCCCGCAACTGACTGAACTCAGTTTTGCATTGGCTGGACTTAGCGGTATGGCTCTGTTATGTGGCCAATGCCCTGGCAGAAAGTGCCAAGCCCAGTGTCCTCAGGAGGGCCCAGTGGTCTGCTGGCAACATCACAGTGTGGTTTGGACCCAAACACAATGGCACAGGGCAGTGCACTGGTGTTCCCAGCAGGACCTTGTCGCAAGGAGCAGGGAGCCCCAGGCTCTGGATCCAAGACTATGCTCTCTTCTCTGCCACTGCTGGGTCTGATTTCTCTTCCAGCATGCAGAGTCCCCTGTACCTAACCATGTGCCCCCTGCAGTCTCCTCAGTTGTCCTGTACACCTGGAGCTCTTGCTGCTGATCATAGAGGACTCTGGGGGTCAGAAGCCTCTTCCACTCTTGTAAGGCATAGATTTCTGAAGAGTCTCCATCTTCCTCCATTGTTTTCTGAAAATTGCCTCCTCTAGATGTGCTAGCCCAGAAGGCTGCATCTCTCCTACCTCCTCATGATCTCCTAGAAACTACTTCATGTCTTCGTCAGACAAGGCCAAGGGCGCATAGCTCTTTAAAAGAGGAATAGCTAAGTGGAATATCTCTTTGCCCTTGGTGTTTTCCTTTATTCTGTAGCCAGTATAAGAGATTAGTGGAGCTCCAACAGCCATCTTGGGCCATGAGGCAAATTGGAGAATGGAAACAAAGGCTAAAGAAGATGAAATAGTGATAGTGAAGAAACCCAGGGTCCCCGTGACCGTAGAGTCACCACAGCATCCCTGAACCAGCTACAGAGCTGTTTCAAATCAGAGAAAAATCAGCACTGCCACATTCACACTACTGCTCCTTTAGGCACTGTCTCAGCAACTGAACTTAATCTCAACTGGGAGCTGTCCCTCCCCTGCTGCTTCTGGCTGGGCCGCCTCCTTCCTAATCTCTCCGTGTGGGACAGGCATTAACTGCAGCCCATCCTTGCAGCCTGAATGTTCAGTTTCGTGAGTCCTTGTCCAACTTCTGGTGCTTCATACAGCCACTGATGGGGGAAGTACACTGCAGGGAAGCCCTTGGTGGTCAATGGCTTGTATTTCCTGCTTCTTCCTGTTCTGGTAGGGCTGATGTTCTTCAGCCCGGATGTCAAGGAGCAGATGCACTACCTGTTACCTTTGTTAGCCAAGCATGGTGGTGCACACCTGCAAACCCAGAACTCTGGGAGGCTGAGGCAGGAGCACTACAAGTTCAAGTCCAACCTGCTCAATTTCATGATTTAGCAAAACTACCTCAAAATGAGAGAGAGAGAGAGAGAGAGAGAGAGAGAGAGAGAGAGAGAGAGAGTTCCCTAAGTTCAATTCTCACTACTAAACAAGCAAACAAAAAGCTTGCTAACTACAGCCTCAGCTGAGGCCATCTTTGCTTCTCAAGTGAAGAAGATGCAACAAGAGAACATGAAGCCCCAGGAGCAGCTGACCCTAGAGCCCTAGGAAAGCGACCACGCTGTGGTTGTGGGGGTGTACAGGCTACCTCTCAAGGTGAAGAACTGAAGCTCAGTGCCGTGTAGATTCCCAGAGAAGTGTGTTGCTACATTTGTTGCACTTCATTTTTCTATTAAAAGACTCATCTGTTTAAAAAAAAAAAAACTCACTAATAAGGGAAGGCAGGAATGGAAAGCAGTCAGAAATTGCTAGATGGGGCCTTGAGATCAATTCTCAGTACTGAAAGAAAAAAAATCAAGAACACTCTTGCCATAGCTTGGCTAACAGAGACCTGGCTTCGCACACTATAAATTTGCTTTGCCCATTTTGGAAACTCCTATCTACAGAATTATGCTGAATGTACCCTTTTGTGTCTGGCTTCTCTCACTCACTATCATGTATGTGAAACTCCTCACATTGCTGTATATATATAATTCTTAATGGGCATGAGGGTCATTTTCAGGAGCTGTTACCAACAGTGCTACCTTGGACATGTCCCCATATATTTCCTGATTTATAGATTTTAATAGTTCTGCTGAGCCTCTACCTAGAAATGAATAGTAGGAACATGGAGCCAGAATGTGTGCAGCTTATTGGCTATAGCAAGGAGTTTCACAAGGTAGTATAATCTGGCATTCCCACCTGCAGAGCAGGAGAAATTCCTGTTTTTCTCCTTCCTTGCCAACATTCATTATTGCCTGTCAGTTTCACCATAGCCATGTTGGAGAACAGGCTGTGGTCTTGCTGTCTGCCTGCTTGGAGAGCCTCTTCTGTGAGGTACTCTCCTAAGACTCCCAGAGAGTCCTCTGTGGAGTTACCTTTACTCTGACCAATTTATAACTTTTTCTATATCTGACTATGAATTTTTTTGAAGAACAGATGACTTATGTGCTTACTTTGCAACTTGTCTTTTACTCTCACAAAAGTCATTTGATGAGGCAAATAATCCTAACCAAGGAAGCAAAATACCTCTATAATGAATGCTACAGAACATGGAAGATGGTGGGGTGTGGTGGCATACACCTGCAATTCTAGCACTGAGGAGGCTGAAGCAGGAGAATTGCTGTGAGTTTGAGGCTAACCTGGGCTACATAGTAAATTCAAGGCCAGTTTGGGCTATGTGGTGAGGCCTTGTCTCAAAATAAACAAATGAAAGCACAAAATAAAGACATTAAAAAAGGTAGTAGAAGGTGGAAAGCCCTCACATGTTCAATTCATAGACCAACAGAATCAATAGTGGCAAAAAAGCCTTATGATTAAAAGCAATCTGTAAACTCAATGCAATCCCCATTCAAATACCAGTGACATTCTTCAGAGGTAGGAAAAAACTTCCAAAAATTCTACAGAAATACAAGAGACAGAGAATAGCCAAAGCAGTCATAAGAAAATAGAGCAATGCTAGGTATATTTGATTTCAAATATACTTCAGAGCTACAATAACAAAAATGGTGTGGTACATAAAAACCAGAAACACACACACACACAAAAGAGACCACTCAACAGTTTCCTATCCCTTTAAGGCCTAGCTATACCTGCTGAAAAGGAGTCCCATGAGACTTCCTACATGGCTTGCAATAGATTTCTTTTCATTTGCATCAAAAACAAACCCCAGACACATAGATCAGTGTCATACAACAAAGGACGAAGAAATGGGACCACACAGCCGCAACTGTCTAATTCTTAACAAACATGTTCAAAATGTACCTTGTAGAAAAACAGCCTCTTCAGCCAATGGGTAGTGGGAAAACTGTATATTTACATGTGAAAAATAGAGCTATATAATTTATTTCTCACCTTATACAAAAATCAATCCATTGATCAAATGTCTAAATGTAAGATCTGAAATTTTCAAAATGCTTTAGGAAAACAGGAAAACACTTTCAAACATATGGACTACCAGCAGCTTCCTAAATACAATAGCAAGTGAAAGCCAGTGAGATTACATAAAATTAGAACCTTCTACACAAATGACACAACAGAGAAAGCCTACTGAAGTGGAGAAAAAACTTTGACAGGTACTTATCTGATGCAGGGTTAATGTCAAGACTATATAAAGAACTCAACACCAAAAAAAGCAAATAATCCAATTAATGAATGGCAAATGAATTAAACATATACTTCTCAAAAGAAGTGTGAAGGAGCAGCAATTACACTTTTTAAAAGTTCAGCATCTTTAGATGCCAGGGAAATGCCAATCAAAACTATACTGAGATTCCATCTCACCCCCGTCAGGATCACTATCATCCAGATCCAGTAACAGTAAATACTGATGTAGATGCAGGAGAAGAAAGATCCCTTATATACTGTTGGTATGAATGTAAATCAGCACAACCACTGTGTACATCAGTATGATGTTTCCCTTAAAAATGAAAAACACAGCTGGGCATGGTGGCACATGCTTGTAATCGCAGTGCTCAGGAGGCTTAGGCGTAAGGAAAGCTATGAGTTCCAGGCCAGCCTGGGCTACATAGTGAGTTCAAGGCCAACTGAACTACATGGTGAAACCCTATCTAAAAATGAAAAACACTGTAGAAGTATGATATGACCCAGAGATTCCATTTCCTGGTATACACCTGAAAGACTCAGAGTCAGGATACTATAGGGATTCCTGCATGCCTATGAAGATAGTGCTTCACAGTAGCTAAGTTATAAAAGCTAGATGTTCATTGATGTATAAATGAATAAAAGAAATTTGATACTTCACCCAGTGGAGTAGCATACAGCTATAAAGAAGAACAAAAATATATCATTTTGAGGAAAATGGATGGAACTGAGATCATCAAATTAAGTGAAAAAAGCCAGACCCAGAAAGATGATCATTACATGTTTTCTCTCATCAGCAGAATCTAGAGGTAAAAAGATATGAAAATAGAAGGAAAATTCTTACAGAAGAAGTGGTTGGGGGAAGAGAAGGCAATAGAGAGAGCCAGCCAAATAGCTCAGTGGATTAAAGCACCTGCAAGCAGGCACAGGGGCCGGGGGTTTGATCCCAGGGCCTGCTGTGCTGGCTCCACCCCTGGGATGCACTGAGATGACAATTGAGGCTAGGCATGGTGGCACACATCTGTAATCCCAGCTCTTGGGAGGCTGTAAACAGGTGGATCACTATGATTCTGATCTAGTAGTGAGACCCTGAAATCCTGTAGACAATTCCCTAAAAAACAAAAAGGTAACAGAGGATGATAGGTTGGATAAGATCAAAGCACGATATATATTCATGTATGAATATGCCACAAGGAACTCTATTATTCTGTCTAATTAATACGTACTGAGGAAAATAAGAAAACCAAACCAAAAACCTACCTTTCTGGTTAAGAAGCTTTGTTTTTTTTTTTCAAGTAATCTTTGCAAACCTCTTGGAATTCTTACAGAAGTGTTAGAATTTTACCTTTCCTGGCACCCTACAATCACCCTGCTACCCACCTTCTGAATGATCTACCAGAGACCCGTGCAAGTGAGAATCCTGCTGATAGTGATGTGACCAAGACCCAACGCAGAACTTCACACATAATCATCGTCATTTCCCAAGTCTGAGATACACTGAGTTTCCCAGAATATAGCTCCTGTGTAAATTTTATTGGGAACTTGGCCAAGATTTGAAGGATCATTTATTTTAAATAAAGTCACTGACAGCAAAGTTGCTCAACGTAGGTGCATAACCCCTAACATGTGCTTGGGTTGGTCTACATTCTGGCAGATTCTATTTTGTATAGACATACATATTTCATTGACTTTTAGCTCAAACCCTTCACTATAAATGAAAAGTTTCAACAATCTTCAATTGATTTGTGTCTCCTTTCATTTTGTTTTATTTTATTTATTCATTTATTGGTAGAACTGGGGATGGAGCTCAGGCTGTTGTACTTGCCAGGGAAGCACTTATTTTACTGAGCCATCTCCCTGGCTCCTTGTGTCTCCTTTTAAATCCAAATTCATACACTATGTACACTATAGAAAAATATATATGTATAATATACATTTTACAGTGGCATAGTGTATAAATATCACTGTAAATATCTTCTCATGTGGTCATGTCATATCTAGGCATTGGCATACATATTGTTTATGATAAATATATGAATATGGAGGAGGGAATTGTGTGTGTAAAGATGTGTCACTTAATTGTACAATGTTAGAGGCAATTTGATGAAATATTTGCTGTAAAAAGAAGCCATGGCATTAAATGTGGTGACCCACATCTATAATCCCAGCAACTCAGAAGGCTAAGAAAGAAGAAGTGAAAGTTTGGGGCTACCCTGATCAAATTAACAAAACCTTGACTCAAAAAATAAATCAATAAAAAGAGCTGAGGATGCAGCCCCGTGGAAAAGCACTTCTCTGGCATGTGTGAGATACTGAGTTCGGTGAGCAGCACCACAAAAGAAGACAAAGAGGAAGAGAAAGGAGGGGAGGAGAAAGGGAAGGGAGAGGATGAGGAGGAAGAAGGAAAGGAAAGGGGAAGAAGGGGAAAAGAATGGAGGGGGGAGGGGGAGGTTGAGGGACTGGGCTGGAGGACCTCCTGAAATCAAAGGAGCACACAAAGGTGTTTTCTGAACCTCAGGCTACTTTCCTCCTAAAGCGGCATTCTGACAGTGTCAGAAGGTGTTGACTTGAGCTTTTTACAGTTCAGCATATTAATATGGCTTTACTTTTTGTAATTTGATATACTTTTCTGCTGGATGGTTAAGGTCAAGATAAAGCAAGACCTATATAATAAAAAAAAGTAACTTTTGTATCTGACACGGTCAGTCAAATCCTCTCCGGACTTACCCTGAAACCCTATGCAAAAGTTTGTAGGTCTTTGGTCAGTGTCAGCCATGTGGATGAGTCACGCCATTGCTTGACCAATTTGCTCTCTAAGAAAGCCTGAGAGATTGTTTTCTCACCATGTGGCTGACCTTAGGCACATTCTACATCTTCTGACACTCCTAGTTTTGCCGATAACTCCCTACTATTATAGACTACTGGATTATATTGGATTACTCTGCTGAATTCATGCACCTACAACATACAAATGACAATGGAATACACATCTCTGACAAAAGTAAATAAAAAGGGGGATATAAGTGGGCCATTTTGTAGTGGAAAATATATATATATATGTCTGTATATACAGAATAGCATGAATATGCAGCTACTTTCTCTTAGTTAATGAGAAGAAGGTTTCGAACTAATAGTGTTTAGACAAGATATCATGTCTGCATCTTGTACTAGGAACAACTACTACAAAAACAATATGCAATGTATTAAATTTGTAACCGTACTACTAACCAGTTCTGAAACTATCTCATTGCTGCTTCTTTGTCAATAAAATTATTAAAATATAAACAAATAAAATAGGGCTGGGAAGATGTCTCAGTGGAATAAGTGCTTCCCTGGCAAGCGCAAGGGTCTGAGTTCAATCCCTGCTTCCGCCAAAATATATAAATAAATAAATAAATAAATAAATAAATAAATAAATAAATAAAGTGGCATTCTGTTTTGTTGCATTCACGACAATGAATTTCTCTTCTCACTGTCCCCTACTAACCTCAGGCCATGCAGCAGGTGGGGGTTCTGCTGTCCGAACCACCTGGTTCTTCACTGCATTTGGTTTTCCAGATAAAAAGGCAAGGCCCAGCTCTGCCCCAAGGTAGCCCTGTGACTTCAGGCAGTGTGTCTGCCCTCTGTCTCTGTGTGAGCACAGAGCTCCCATTCACTAAGCGAATCCCCAGAAACCCTACTGACAAAGTTAAGACTCCATCAGAATTGCTGATGTTTATTGAGAGCTTCCTGTTCCAAAGGTCTGGGAAGGAAGATCTCCTGTTGTTCTCACAATCTTGCCACAAGAAGGAAGACCATAATCTCCCCACTTTATAGACAGGGGAAGTACAGGCACAGAGAAGGTCCTGGGTCACACAATTGGCCAATAGCAAGGCCGAGAGTGGACCCCAGGCAGTTCACAGTCTCCCATCATATAATAACTTCTGGGTCAAATTGCCCAGAATAAGGAAAACATTCAAAAAATGGAGGCTCTTGCCTCCTGTTATGTGCCCATTGGCTGCTCGATTCTAAACACCTACTTCTACTGTTGCTGTCCCCCTCACCTCCTAAGAATGTGTCACGTGCCCTTGATTTAACCCTGTTTCATGTATGCCAGTGGCCTATTTTAAACAACTTCATTTCTAACAATATCCCAGCTGCATAAATTTGGCAGGACTCATCAATAGAGCACTAGTAAAAGTGATGTTAATTTTAATTTATTTGTACACACTATAGGAAAGGCTGCATTTGCTCTGGAATTCATGCTGATATTTACCTAAACACCTAATCCCATAGGCAACAAAAAGTGCACTATGTCAAAAATATTCCCAAACCCCAGGCCACTTATGCTTGGAAATGCTTGGGCATAGCTACCCTCTTTGAATACTGGTTATAACAGGATTTGGCCTGTGGGTCTCTAGATCCTTAGGAACACCGTCTGATGTCAATCACCACGGACATGCACGGTAAATATAGAGACTTTCAGGGCAAAATAAACTCTGCTTCCCAGCAGGTGTGGCTGACAACATTTTCCGTTTTTGAAAAACAGTTGTGGGCTGAGAGAATTGTAGGGAGCTTTGGAAAGGGGGTATCATGACAGCTATCTGAAGATGGGAGATTGTGAGCAAACTGGGGCTCTGGAATTTAGGGGTGTGTTTCAGGCTGAGCTGCTGCTATTGCCCAGTGGGCAGGATTCCCTAGCACCGGGCTTTGGCTTTCACATCTATCAAAGAAGGAGGCTGGACTAAGACCATCCATAAGCTTCCTGGTCTAGACTTCTGAGGTGCCACTGGAATAAAGGACCTTAACCCACCCCATGATCTTTAGTCCATCAGCGCTAGGTCATACGGTGAACATACCAGAACTTGCTTAATTTCTAGCTGTGGGACTCAGGCCCAGCACTAGACCTCTCTAAGCCTCAGTTTTCTCCTTAGTACCATAAGGAATAATAATGTCCATCTCATAGAATTATTGTAGAGGTAACATATAAAAGATCTAAACTAAAATAGATGCTAAACATATGTTCATTCTTCATGGACTGGGATATCTCAGTGACATCAGTGCCTGCCTTGCAAGTGGAAAAATAACCCACTTTATTAGATCTATCTCAGAAGTTTAACCAGTAGGAAAGGACTCATGACTAGGATTCTTGTTTATTTCTGTTTTAGTTATTTCCCAGGAACATTTGTAATATGAATTCTGATTGTAAAGATGACTACATTTGATGGAAAAATTATATATTTCTTGATGAGGCTTGATAAATACTTGAAACATTTTCTCTTTTTGCAATGCAATCATCTTTCCACATCCATAAGTTCTCATTTACAGGTTTAACCAACTGTGGATGGAAAATATCCAGAAAACATATATCTCTACTGAACATGAACAGACTTTTTTTTACATTAGTCCCTAAAAAATACATCATAACAACTCTTTGTGTAGCATGTACATTATATTACGGATTATCAGTTACATAGAGATGATCAAAAGTATATATGACTTTGGGAATAGGTTTTATGTAAATACTACCCTATTTTATAAAAAGGGATTGCACATCCAATGACATGGGTATCCACAGTAGCCTTGTAGTCAGTTCTTTGAAGATTCTAATGGACGACCGGATATCGTGTGTATCAGCAGCGAGTTCCTCATTGATATACTTGGTTTCGTGCTCTGCCTCTTTTTCCTCCTGGAAAAATAACCCACTTTATTAGATCTATTCAGAAGTTTAACCAGTAGGAAAAAACTCATGGCTGGGATTCTTGTTTATTTCGCCTGTCAGCCTCCCCTAAATTCTTTTTGGAAGTAGGTGGAGCATAAACGAGAAATGGTAAACAAAATTCTTTCTTTGGTCTCATATGGACAAGCCGTGGTCTCTTTGGGCTACTTCATGGCTCTAAACTGTAATTATTGGTTGCTTTTTTCAGTGTCCATTTGAATTGAGAGTCTTCACTTGTTCTAAATTCACTTGGGATCCTTCTGGACCCAGGAATTAAAGGTGACTCTTCATTCCTGTAAATCAGAGGCTTCCCCATCTAAGGAAATATTCCCGGGCAGTCTGCATATGTGCAGTGAGGTGGGCCAATTAAAGCTACATCCCAGGTCTTTCCAAGTGGGAGTTCAAGGTGGCCTCAGACACAGGAAGCTTCTTTATGAGTCCAATTTCCAGCCTAGACAACCCTACTATAACCTGCATCCCTGAGGTCCTATAGTGGTAGAGATGAAAACAAGAGAACTTTGGGCCAGAAGGATCATTATAGAAGGCTCTTCTGGACCTTGTCACAGTCCAGAGTAATCCACCTTTGTAATGCCAGGGAAAAGTTATTGGAATTGCAATAAGTACTTCCCATCTACCACCCCTGGTGCCATACACAGTGAGAATAAAGACATGAAGGCATATTTGTGGTTCTGGGAAGCCAAGGAGATCCTAAGTCCAGTCAGAACAACAATGGCTAACTAGAACTAAGGTCTCAACTTAGAGCCAAACCTGGGTTTTATTAATTTGTGAAGAGGTGAGTTGCTCAGGGATGAGTGACTGAGAGAAAGTACATTAGTGCTGGGGGCTGCGTTAGGTAGGAGGCCTGAAATCACAGAAAGAGAGAGATGCATAACCCAGGTTGGGGCAGTCTCTAGTGTTTTGGTGTTGGTTGCTTCAGTTTTGATGTGTCATCCATGCCCTGAGATGTCACAGCCACTTTCTTGAAGCTCAGTTTCAGCAGACAGCATGGTGTCACTTGGCCTAGCTCACACATATTACTTGGGAGTGATACATGGGGTATTACTAACCTGTCTCATTGTTTTAAAGGTTACATATCAGCACATTGGCTAGACCCATTTGCATTGCTTAAAGCTAGTTGAGGGGATTAAAGAAATATCTTAGCTAGCACTGTACGTATCAATATACAGAAGTAGGGCCAGGGGCTGGGGAGATGGCTCAGTGGAATAAGTGCTTCCCTGGCAAGCACAAGGGCCTGAATTCAATCCTGGGTTCCACCAAAAAAAAAAAAAAAAAAAAAAAAAGAAGTGGGGCCAAATGCTCTTCTTTCAAGGGGAGCTGTCCAAGTGGTTCCCCACAGGTCATGTGTGGTTTCATTGGCCATAAGGGATCCCTGGTATCATGGGATTTGGACAATGTCCTGAACTGCTGCTGACTTAAGAAAGAAAAAAAACCTGTCCCTGAAGATTCTTTAGGCTCCACTATATGACAGTAGATGCCAAGCTCTTCTGTGAGCCCCACTTCCCTCCTTAGGCAAGGGAAGAATGAAGATAGATGAGTCTGAGCAACACCAACTGCAGTTCTTTAATAACAGCAATCATGGCAACCAGTAACATTTGTGGACCCACATCATTTCACTCTCATCCTGACCCACTGTAGTACCTAATATCACAAAAGAAAGGACTGGGCCTGAGAGGTGCAGGTAAGTCCCTTAGGGTTAGTAAGCAACAGAGATTCAAACCCAGATTTTTCTTTGATCAGCCTCCAAAGCCACATTTTAACATCTGAAGTCTTCTGCCTGCTTTGTTCTGGACTGAAGGGGCGATTTATCACTTCTCAGGTTGCCGGTGCCTACACCAAGCCTGGAAGATTCTTAGGGTACATGCCAGCCAGGGAGACTCCAGAGGGCACAGTGAATAGGAGGGCAGGCTTGGGGACAGATGGCCTCAGTTTGAGCTCAGTTCCAATGCTTAAGCCCCATATGGTGTAAGTAAGTAACTTAAATCTCAGTGACTTAAGTTTTGCATCCAAGCACGGGAATAATAATAACTGTTTATTCAACTGTAGTGGCAATGGGAAGAATCAGTATGTACACACAATGCACATAGATTAGGTTTGCACACTGGAAGAACTCCGTTCACACTGAGTGTTCCTGTAGGCCCTATTTCCTTGATCCACAGTTCACTCAGCATCTCCACCTGGCTCTCTAATAGGCAAGTCAAATTTTCCAGAGCCAAAACTGAACTCCTAATCTCTCCAAAGCCTGATTTCCCTTCCTATCCTGCCCATCTGAAGAACTGGTAACTTTATCCTTCCAATAACCAAAGTCCAAAATTTTGGAGCCTGCAAAAGGGCATTAGAACAATGTTGACTATGGATATGTATGTAAACTACTTGAAAATTTCCTTAATAAATTAAGAGTTGTACCTGTTTTTGTGGAAGATATAATTCCTCACGACCTCAACTCTTTGGGCAACTGGCTATACAGTGGTGATGCATTGAAGGTTTTTTTTTTATCTATCTCATCACAAGACTAAGCTACCTTTTGTAATACTTCAGATGAACAAGGATATAGAGCTGGGTGTACTCTATTACTGACCATAGATAGTAATGTGTATTTATACATTCCAGGGTTTGACCTCTTTCTTTATGAATGAAGTTTATATGTTCAGAACTTATTTCTACATGACTGTCACTAGTACATGTGTTTATATATGCAAAATATGCATATTATTAAGCCTTATATTTTTGTGAAAAATAACCTATGAGTATTTTTACATTTTTGTATTTCTCAAGTCCCTTTTTTGTAAAGGCAAGCAAATGTTTTAAAAAGAAACATTTGAAATCACCCTGGATAGCTTGCTTTCCCTCAGAAACTCACCTTCAAATCTGTCAGTTATACCTTTAAAATGTAGCCAAAATCCAGCCCATCTACTGCTATACCCTGACCCAAGCCAACACCACTGCTCCCGTGAATGCATTTGGGAGCTTCCTTCCTGAAGCACTTGCTTCACCTCTTTTTGTGACTACCTTCTACAACAGCCAGCGCAGTGCAGGATACACAGCATGATCCTCTCCAGACCCGGTGTGGCTCTCCACCTCACCCAGAGAAAATGCCAGTGTCCTAACCGCAGGCCCTTACTACCTTCTTACTCTTGCTCACTACTCTTCCCCCTTACTGATCTGTTTTCTCTTCTGCAATCTTTGGCCCTTTTCTTTCCAATCCTGAAACTCTTTTTTCTTAAATGTATCTGGACAGACTCATAGTGAACCTCCTGTTTTCAGCCTCCCCACCACTGGGATTATAGGTGGGCACCACCATGCCCAGTCTCAGCTCAGCATGCCCAGGGCTGGGGCTGGCATGGCATGTGGTGCTGGGGATCAAACCCTGGTCCCTGCACTTGCCTAAATTGGCACTTATCACTGAGCTATCTCACTGGCCCTCCTGGGAATTTTGCTTGAGTTCTTCTGCATATGTCAATCCTGTGCCTTCTGTGAAGCAAGCCTGCTCATCAAGAAGGTGTTCCTTGTCACCATAAATAACACAATGTCTTCTGGTGGTATGAACTTCAAATCAATACACAACCAAGGCCCCCTCTACACCTAACCCAACTAATGCAGCCTACATCCCCAGATGTGATGCAAGGAGATGGAAAGGCATGGCAAATTCCTTGAGAAAGGCATATGATATAAATATGATTCCTTTCAATGTAAAGGGATATATGTCTGTCTATCTATCTATCATCTATCTATCTGTCTATCTATAATGAATTTCACTGGATAACATATGATTGGGCCAAAATTCTGTTTTGGATCAGGTAATGCTGGAGAGGGGATTCTGGAATGGACTTGAGATAGAATCTCTACCGTGTTTTTCTTTTGGGTCCCAGAATACAAGCAACCAGGCCTTTGCCTTCAGACCAAAGACTGAAAGATTCACCTCTGCCATCTGCCAACTTGATTCAGGGACACTTTCAAACTGACATACCTGCCCCAAACAAAACTCATGGTCAAGAAGCACCTGCTGCTCAGACAACCCCAGATGAATGCATGTCTGAGGAAAGCCGCTGCTAGGAAGGTCACGGAAAAAATGTGGACAAGAGCCAGTAGAATATGCTAAAAGAAATTTCCCCAAATGATCCTCAAATCTCACTAACCTTTGAGAGGATAAAAAGCTAGAAACACTGCTCCCATGAAACAAGAACAGAACCTATCAAACAAGAACCAAAACTAATATTTCAAAGCAAGACAGGGCCTGAGATGTGAAAGAACAGTAGTGAAGATTTCATCATGCCGCTGAGAAGGGTGTGCGACTTAAAATGCATGAATCATTATATCTGGAAATTTTATAGTTTTCAGAATATGGTTGACCACAGTTAACTAAAACTATATAGTAGGTAAATGAAACTGAGGATCATTTTTTCTTTGGTGGGGACTACTTTACAGTAAGTAAGGTAGTTTAGAACAATAGAAATGTTATCTCTCTGAAATCCTGCAAAAGCTCTGAAATCCTGCAAGACCATTTCCCTGGACCTTCCCTCTGTGCCTTCCTGTATCTTCCCTGTGTGTGTGTGTGTCTGTCTGTCTCTGTCTCTCTTCTTCAAATGAGGATTTCAATCATACTGAACTATGTATGCACCCTACAAATGTATCATTTCATTTTAATAATCACCTTTACAATAACCTTCTTTCAAATAAAGTCACATTCTGAAGTTCTGAGAAGGACACAAATTCTTCAGAAGCAACATTAAGCAGGGACAATATATCAAAACAGGAGGTGAGAGAGAGTCACAGAAAAAAAGGTGAAAGATTAGCCCAGTCTGACAGCTATGCTCAAGGGTAGAGGGCAACTAGAGCAGACAGAAGAGATCAAATGCTCTTAGATTTCTTTAGGAAGGTAACATTGGGAGGATTCACAAGGAAAGATATGTAAGAAAGGTTTGAAATCATTAGGGGATGAATTAATGATAAATACATAGAAAACTTATAAGGGAAAGCCAAAATAATAAGGAAATTATTAATTCCAAGGGAAGAAAAGGACTGGTTCATAGGCCAATCCTTCCAGGCGTATGTAGAGATATATCAGAAACAGCGCTTTCCAGGACCAATTGCAACAGAAAACCACGTAAGGAGATGGAAAGTGCCAGCACAGAAGCAGAAGGAGAATTGAAAAGTCTATATCTGCTACTGTGGCAGACCAATGGGTAACGTGAAAGGCTGACAAGGTGAAAAGCAGTGACTCAAGTACACATAGAGATAGGGAGTGAACGTGAAAAAGAAAAGCATATCCGTAGAGAAAGGGAAATGGTAGGGGAGAAAGCTGAAGAAAAAACAAGTCTTATAGAATCTGTTGAGGTCTATATAGATATAACCTCACTAGAGAGTCAAAACAGGATCAAATCATCCACAGCCTTTGTGTCCTGCACCTCACACCATATTTATGTACTAGAGTTAAAATGTGTTATGATGCCACTCCAGAGTCAGTGGTTCTTAACACAGTGGCTCACCGTCAAGGGCACTTTTGCCAGCACCACCCACATATCAATGACAGCAATGTCTACAAGCATTTTTCACAGTCGCAAGTTGGGGTGGAGCTGTTACTGATGTCTGATGGGCAGAGGCCAGGGATGCTGCCGAACTTCGCACAACACACACACACAGGGCAGTCCCACCGGCTGCCAAGGTTAAGAAACCCTTGCTTAACAGATGTTCGTCCTGCTGACTGCTGGGAAAATCAATCTGAAAGTCCTGAAACTGAAGTCAGTGGAAGACTGACTGACCTAGATGCTGCAGTGGGTTTTAAATGCCCACAGATCCTTTGATGTTCCTCTCTTCGACAACTGCCCTCCTCATGGAGTGTCAGTGGGACGTCATAACTGCTTCTGACAAGCAGAGTACAGTGGAGATGACAGTGTCTGACTCTGGAGATGAGGCCCTGGGAAGGACCAGCATTCAGTGTGCTCAGTCTCTCTTCCACACCTCGCTGTGGAGGAGTCACCACCATCTTGTAAAGGCACCCACACGCTGAGGCAGGGTCTGTTTGGAAGAGACCCAGGGCTTCCTGCCAATAGCTGTGTGACAGAGATCACTTGGGAGCAGGAGCTCAACCCATCAGGCCTTTGGGTGCCCAGTTCTCAGGCTGACCCCTGGAGACAGCCTCACAGGATGCATGAAAAGGATCACCTCGCTAGAGACCTGCAATTCCTGACTGGTACAGTGGATTGAGCCCAGGTCTTTCTCCCAAAGCTACATCTCCAGGCTTTTAATTTGAAGACAGGTTTCAGGGTCTCATAAATTACTCAGGTAGGACCTAAATCCTTTGGCCTCAGTCCCCAAGAGTGCTAAGATTATAGGTGAGGTCCATCACTCCTGGCTGGAGTATAGTGTTATGGCTTGTGTCTAGTTGTCCCCCCCAAAGTCTCCTGTAGTCATGGGGTGGGAACTTCTAGAGTTTGTGATTAACTCATGATCCCCTGGGATTATGTGTGATCCAAAGCCGGGATTATGAGTCTTAGTACTGCTGGGATTATGTGTGTGAGTACTACACCCCAGCCTGGGGCAGAAAGCCTGAATGGAATATAAGACAGAGACACAGACCTTCTTTAGCAATTGCTCTTTGCTGTTGTTGCTGTTCGGCCACCATGAACTGCTGCTCTCTGCCCTGTGCCCCTCTGCCTTGGAGCCAGCTGAGTATGGACAGACACCTCCAGTAACTGTGAGCTAAATAAACCTTTCCTTCCTTCATTTTGTGTGTTGGGTATTTGTCCCAGCAACGAGAGAAGAGTAACTAAGACATACAGCTACTTACATAGCCTTCTATTAGGCATTGTAAGTCATCTTGAGATGATTTAAAGTATACAGGAGGATGTGCATGAGTTCTATGAAAACCTGTGCCATTTTATAAAAGGTACCTGGGCCCACACATATGTCTTTGTTCTCCAGGATCCTAGAGTCAACTATCTGTCCTAGTTGAGATATCAAGCAACAGCCATAATTCATTATGAGACAGTGCATGGCTTATACAAGCAGGCAGTGAGAGGAGATGAAAACAGCAATAGTAAACCAAAACCAGAAGGGTGCACCAGGAGGATCAGCACAAGGCCATGGTAAAAATTCAAACAGGTCTGGCATGCACTGCAGCAGCCCTCCAAGCCCATAGTCTTTGTTGTGCCGTGCTCCATGTTATGCAGCTCCAAAAAATGTTTGGCTTGGGGGTAGAGCCAATAAACTGAGTTGCTTTAAGAATGATGCATGCAAGACCACAGAACAGTGTCAAAAATAAAATAAGGGCCCTGGGATTTGATCACAAGCACTGAAAAACACAGGAGGATAGCAAGATAAAAGATAATGCAATAAAGCAAAATTCAGTGGCTTCGTTATCACAGGCCCCCACTCTGACACTGCATCATTTTCCTGGGTGGCTCCACTGTTCTAACTAATATTTATTGTGCCTGGTGCTTTACCATATGCAGGTAGGTGTTATTATCCCCATTCATAAGGCTCACAGAGTTCACGTGGCTTCCCTACAGTCCCACAGAGACGGCACATGAACCCAGATGAGGCGGATTTCAAAATTCACAGTAATCCCACGGCACCATACCACGTCTCTTTGTAGAACACTTATTTACACTCCTCAAGATTGTCAAATTCTCTGCCCTCTCTCTTCTGCCAGTGTCCCTCTCCCATCTCCATTTTAAAATGTATCCTTTAATTACTATTCATTCTTGACATTAATTGTCTATGTATCTGACTAGGGACAATTAGGAAGCCCTTGAGGGGAAGATGGTTGCGTACAGGAACCAAGTTTAAACCTTCTTCAAGACTTCTTCGCTCTTGCTCCCCTGCAGTGTGAACGTGCAGCTCTTCGGCCTGGTGACCTTCCTTCTCTCTCCACATCCCCCGCCCCTTGGGAGCTGGCTGGAGAACAGCATTCTCTCTCAGCCCCATTCCCCGTGGAAAATGTTGAGTCTGCATTAACACTGACACCGTTATGGAACTGTGCAGCTGTTCCCACGCAGCCAGCCTAAAGGCCTTCCGGAAATTACTTACATTCATGCACCCTGTAGAAGGCCTGTCCACCTCACAGGGCCTAACACCCTGCACTGTAGCTGGGACTCAGGGTGCATACTGGCTCACACTCTTCTTCCTCGTCCCCACTCTTGACTCCCTGCCTGCCTAATAGCATAGCTAAAGAACAGACACTTCTTAGAATCTATCTAGAATAAACCGAGGTAGGGTGGAGAGAAATGCATCATTTTTTCCTTTGTGGTGTAAATAAATATTCTCATTATAATACTTGTGTCTCATTTGGCTCAAATGCCATGCATTTGATTCCAACAGCATTTAGCAAAGGGGGAATGTAATTACAGAGTATTGAAATACTCTGAAGAAAATACAGCGGTATCTCCAGGCAGGGTCATTATACACAGTTACGGAGGCTGCGTGCTGCACAACCCTTGGGGTGACTGTCACATGGTGACCACATCTATGCCACCTCGGAGAGCTATGCAGGCCACAACGTGTCTGACTATCCCCAGTGTTCACGCTGCAGATTTTAGGAATAACTAGAAGCAGGATGAAAAATGTCACCAGGACTCTTTCTCTCCACCTATGAAATCATCTTCTTTTAACTTGATTAAATCACCCTCCGCTAAGCACTGACTAGCTTCATGCACAAAGCCAATGGAGAGCTGTCTACAAATGCTCCTTCCTTCCAATACCAAGGAGTATTTTTTATTTTATTTTATTTTAATTTATTTATTTTTTGGCAGAACTGGGGATTGAACTCAGACCCTTGTGCTTGCCGGGGAGGCGCTTAATCCACTGAGCCATCTCCCCAGCCCCTTTTTTTTTTATTTTAGAAAAACAAATACAATAAAAACAATGAGGGCTGGAGAGATAGCTCAGCAGATTAAGTGCTACTTAGGCAAGCACAGAGACAGGGGTTCAATCCCAGGCACCACAGGTGGCACCAGCCCCAGACCCAGGCACACTGAGCCAGCCACCGAGTCTGGGCCTGGCGGTGCGTGCCTGCAATCCCAGTGCTGGGGAGGTTGAAAACAGGAGAATCACTACAAGTCCAAGGTGCCTAGTGAGACCCTGTACCACATACATAAAATATAAAAACAAATTAAAAACAATGATACAGAGTTTCCAAAAAGAGTAATAAGAAATTAATGATGCTTGCTGTATTTCATGTTATATAAAAATGTATTTTATCTCAGATACATTTTTTTTCTTTTCCCTTCCTTCTTTTCTCTTTTCTCCCATCCTAGTTCTTTTCTTTTAAGTAGTTGCTTTCCCTTTCAAAATATCTATTATAGATTTTAGATATTACTTACTTGTTTAGTTTCTCACATTAATGAGACAATATAATGTTTACACAAATGGATCTGATCTATTTTACTCATGAGTATAGTCTCTAGTTGAATTTACCTATTAAAGCCTCAAGTCTATCTTTATTTATAGCTGAGTAGTACTCTGTTGTATAAAAATATCACATCTTTTTCATCCATCCCTCAGGTGATGGGCATTTGTGTTGCTTCCAAGACTTAGCTGCTACAAGTTATGGTGCTATAAACATGGATGCACATGTATTGCTGTGGTATGATGTTTTTAATTCTTCTTGGAAACTACCCAGAAGGGGAATAGCCGGTTTAAATGAGACTTTTAATCCTAATTTTTTAAAGGAATCTGCATACTGATGTCCACAATAGTTGCACCAGTATACACTCCCCCAGCAGTGGAGAAGGGTTCCTTTATTCCCTACAAACCCATCATGATTGATTTCTTGATGTTAGCCATTCTTTGTGGAGTGAAATGGAATCTTAGTGTTGTTTTAACTTCTCAAATGACTAATGATGTTGAACAGTTTTTCACCTATATATTTTCCATCCTATATTTCTTCATCTGAGAAGTATATATTCATTTCAGACATCCATTTTGGGATTGGGTCTTTGAATTTAGGGGCTTCATCTTTTTCAGTTCTTTATATACTCTAGATAGAAGCACTTCATCTGAGGGACAACTGGATAATTTTTTCCCACTCTGTGGATTTTCTTTTTATTCTGTCCCTGATTTCTTTTGATGTTCAAAAACTTTTCAAAGAGTTGAGATCCCAGTTGTTGATTCTCTGACGTACTTCCCATGCGTTTGGATTTTGTTCATGAACTCTTTGCCTGCCCCTATGTCTTCAAGATGTCTGTCTACTTTCTCTTCCAGCTGATTTAGTGTTCCTGTTCTAAAATTTAGATCTTTGATCCATTTTGACTTTAGTGTAGTGTATGGTGACCAATATGATTCTAGCCATAGTCTTCAGCATGTGGAAAGCCTAATTTTCCAACACATTTATTAAAGAGGCTCTCTTTCTTTCATTGAAGGTGTTTGGCATCTTCGTCAATGATAAGGAGGCTGAGAGTGTTTGGGGGTTGTGTCTTCATCATCTAATCTGTTTCATTGACCCTTAGGTCTTTTTTTTTTTTTTTTTTTTTTTTTTTTTTTTTTTTTTTTTTTTTTTTTTTTTTTTTTTTTTTTTTTTTTTTTGCAGTGCCATGTTGATCTTAGCACAATAGTTTTGTAGTATAATTTGAAATCATGGACTGTAATGCCTCCTGTTTTGCCTTATTGTCCAGGGTTGCCTTTGGCATTCTAGATCTTTTCTGCTTCCAACTGAATTTTAGGAATGTTTCCTCTAGATCTGCAAAGTATGCTAATGGTATTTTGATGAGGATTGCATTAAATCTGTATCACAGTTTCAGGAACTGTTATATGGAACACTGTGTCATTTTCACAGTGTTCTTTCTTTTCATCTGTGAGCAAAGAAAACCTTTCCATTTTATGATATCTTCTTTGGTCTCTTTCTTCAGAGACAAGGAATATTTTTAATGATCTTGGCTTCAGAATTTCTAAGAAAGGGCTCTGATGAACTTATTTGAGCTTGGGGATAATCTTCTGCCAAATCAAGAATCTGGATGGCTGGAGAGGAAATGACTTCTCTATTTGGCTTAACCAGATTTACATTCCCACCCTAGAACCATTACTTTGCATGCCAAAGAGGAGGTACAATGCCTGACTTCAGGGAATCTCAAGGCCCCTTCTCCAGTCCTGGGGATGGAATCAGGGCCTCACACCTGTTAGGTGAGTGCTCTACTGCTGAGCTATAATCCCAGCCCAATTTTCAACTTTTAAGCCCTGTATATTTATCTTTCCTACTGCAACCTCCTGAGCCTTTTGGGAACTCAATGTCTAACAGTAGCTGTGAGATGATGTGGAAGTAATATTTCTCCAGCTAAAATATGGGTGTAAAATAGTCTAATCTCCTTAGGACTTACACTGATGGAGTCTTAAGAGTTTGGGCAACATGGGCAGCTAGGTTCATATTTTGTACATCTGGGATATTATGATCCCTATGACACCATACGCAGGTGGCTCCCAAACTGTGTCTTAAAGGCAAAAGAAACCAGTAATGTTTTGGAACTGCCTCATTCAGGCATTCAAGAAAAAGAAAAAGTAATTTCACTAATGTTAAAATTATCTCCTTTTTGCACCATCAACCCCCGCTTCCTCGCCCCAGCCTTCTACCTTCAGTATAATTTTGAAGTATTGATACCTTGTTCTCTTTCTGGCTATATCTGGGAATGTAGCTACATGGTAACATGTGCAAGGCCTTGGGTTGAATCCTCAAAACTATCATACTAGCTGAGATAGAACTGCCTTTATAGCATTCACTATAACATACAGTTTGAACATTTAAAACTAGAAAGGGAATCTTTGGGTGTCATTAAATCACGGGGTGTGGCTGGAGATTTGGCTCAGTAGTAGAATGCTTGCCTAGCAAGCTGGAAGCCCTGGGTTCAGTCCTTGATACCAAAAACAAAAAAATAAATCTCCCCTAAAAAACAATTCAAACAAAATCAAGGGGTTACCCTGTACAGACCAAGGGGTGGAGATCTGTGTGGAATAAGGGAAAACTAATCCAGCTGCCACGTGCCCTGAATATTCTTGGACCATTTAATCTACATGTAACAAGGGAGTGCTTAACTATTAATGACCAAAATAAATACTAATCAATTATGATGATGGCAATTATGCTTTTGAAATTAGCCTGGGAAAGGATGAACAAGGCAATTTTTTATCCCAGCTCAGGAGAAATGGGACGCCAGCTGGGGCTAATAAGAGCTTTCATTAAAGCACTAACTTTCATCCAGCGTTATAAAGAAAGCCCTCTCTGTCCTGTGGTCTGCATGGCCCTGACATGGCTTCTGCTTTTTAACAAGAACTGAAAGGTGGCGAGACAGACAGTCCTTGCGTTGGCACCAGGAAAAGTCAGCCTCTGAAAAGGCAGCGATTATTCTCGCGGGTGCAGGGTGGGGAGTTTCGTTTCCTTTGCCCCCTGGTCTGCAAGAGTCTGGGCTCCAGTGCTGCATGAGCAACACGAGGACATGCTGGAGCCGGCTGGCAGCTGCAGACGACCTGGGGCAGGGGATCTGGGCAGGGAAGCCCATGCCAGGGCAGTTTGCATGACTGGCTTGGAGGGAGAGGGAGAGAAAAAATTACAGCTTCTGTACAAGGGGCTGTGTGTCCTTCCTGCACTTCGGTGGCCCAGGAGCTGCTGCGAAGATGGTCCCTAATATTTACGTGCCAGCACTTCCACCAGAGAGACTTGTTTACCCAGGCAGTGGCAGCTCACACGGCCCTGCCCACCCCTTCCCACCTCTTCCCACCTCTTCCCACCTCTTCCCTCTGCTTCTGCAACTCCTCAGCAACGGCTGGCCCCTGCCTCCATTTCCCTCTTTCCCTCCCCCTTTCTCTTCTCTTTCTTTTGCTATGAGAAAACTACAGAATAGAGTCTTAGTTAAACACATATTAAGTTCGAATAAGAAGGACTGGAGTCCCACTACCTGCACACCAATCTAAGTCTCAGCATAGTTCAGTGGCTCCCTCTTATTTTCTTTCTTCCTATTTCTCCTCCCCATCCTCACTTTCTCCTCATAGTCCTCTTCTTCTTCTTCTTCTTCTTCTTCTTCTCTTCTCCTCCTCATCCTCCTCCTCCTTCTCCTCTTCTTCCTCCTCCTCCTTCCCTCCTCCTTCCCTCTTCCTCCTCCTCCTTCCCCTCCTCCTCCTCCTTCCCCTCCTCCTCCTCCTCCTCCTTCTCCTCCTCCTCCACTTCCTCCTCCGCCTTCTTCCCACTTCTCTCTTCCTCTCTTTCAGTTTGGCAATGTTTGGAGATGGTTTTGGTTGTCACAGCTCGGGTGGGGCATGTTACTGGCATGTAGCACACAGAGATGTGCTGACTAACATTCTACACCAACCGCAGGAAACAAGGGATTAGCCCACCCAACGTGTCAACAGTGCAGAAGCAGAGAAACACTTGAATAATGGCTCAGCAAGCATCTAATTACCTCCCAAAGACTGACCTCCTGGACGACTGCGTGTAGCAGGTATGGATCTCTGAAGGCACCCTCTGCTATGGAGCCCCAAAGCAGAAAGCAAAGCCAGCCAGAAGCAGAGCCTGACACCTGCACAGTAAGGGAAGCCAAGAATCCGATTCCCTGGTGCTATCACCAGCCAGTTAGATTGGTTGCTCCACAGACAGGAAAACAAGACAGAAAGGCAAGAAAAGAAGGCTACTCCTGGTCTAGCCCTTCCTCCATGGGGTAGGAAACTACTCCTGAATGAATAGGAAAAAAATGGGGAGTAGAACATAAATGGGCCCTCTGTAAACTAGTTCATTTAGATTGTCCGATATATCCCAATCTGATGGACTCACAGAGCTCCTCAAACTATGCTTGAGCCACACTAAGTTTCTTTTAAGTTGAAAGTACCCCAAGTTAAAATATGTCCTAGCTCAACAGCACAGAGCACTGTAGTCAGCCGCTTCCCCTCCCCATCACAGGGCTTATTGCAACAACATAGCAGAGGGGAATGTGCTGCCCACAGTACCCCAAGCAAGGCTCACAACTTGAAAGGCAGTTTCTGCAGAAGACATATCAGCACATTGTTTCATGTCTTTGTAAGGTCGAAGAATTATAAGTTGAGCTATTGTAAGTCAGCATTGATCTGTTCTCCCCAGATGGCTCCACTGTGGTCTAGATTTGGAAATTATCCCTCAACCGTTGCATCATTTCCAGGTATTTTTATTTTAAATTTATTTATTTATTTATTTGGTACAGGGTCTTTCTACACAGCTTGGACTCATGGTGATCCTCCTGTCTCAGCCTCCCCAGTGCTGGGATTACAGGTGTGAGCCACCAAGACCAGTCTTGGTGGCTGGCTTAGTGAGAGATCAGCATAGTGTCAGCACAACATGTGGTACCAGGGCTCAAAGTCAGGCCTGTGTGTTTTCCAGGCAGGAGCTTAGGCCGCTGAGTTATCTCCCCAGCCCAATTCCCAGTTATTATTTGACAGCTGCATACAAGGTCTCCCACCAGGTGCTTTGCAGAGTTAATTCCATTTATGCCAGAAGGCTATGAGATTTTTCATTGTCACTTTACAGATGAGAAAACTGGGCTTTAAGAGACTAAATGATTTATGTGAGTCCATGGAACAAGTCAACAGAGAAGGTAAGTGTCAAAGCCTAATTGATGCTTTGATAATGTGAAGCCTCCTTAGCAGCTACATCTAAGAAGGACTAGAGGCCTAGATGGACCAGATGGTACCAGACACCTTAGGCTGGATGGGTTGACTCAGGAAACAGTAATGGGGAGCACTACAAGGACCTAGAAACTCTGATTTAGAAATGTTTGAACTGGGGGCAGACATATCCAAGCTCTGTGCTCCATGAGGGTGGTGGAGACAATGAACATGGACCCCACAGACAAGTCCCCCCCATTCCATGGATGTAAGTTGCATCTTTTGCCTCTGTGGCAAGGGCCAGCAATCATCTTGTAGAACTCGTCAACTCAAAATCACTCATTTCATTCTCAAAAACAGGATAAAATGTAGACTGCACATAAATTTTAAAGACTTGAGGACAAAGGATTATAATTTATTCAGTGCCACGTGTCACATACTCCATTAGACCTAAAAGTAGATTATTTCTTTGCCTCTTCTGAAGTACCCCACAAGGCACCTTTAGACTGGTTTTATGGATCAGAAAAGTGTGCCTTAAATAAATTTAAATAATGCACCCATCCAGGACCAAGCTCGTGGTATGGAGCCCTGGCCCTTACTCTCCATAATGTCCCCATACTTGGTGAGACTGACCATTATAAAAGGTACAAGACAGTCGTGGATATCATCTCTTTAACTATCGCTGTTGAATTAAGATACATTAGGTAAGGTACACATTCTCTATGATGAATGGATCAGTATATATGACAAATATGTTCTAAAAAAATAAAGATGAAAGATTTTGGACCTAGAGACATAGTTCCATCGGAGCCACTGTCAGAGATTATTCTCAAAGGGTCCTGCAACATTTTCTTGTGCCCCTAAGTGCTTCTATCTGAGGAACTCCTGAGGTACACACCCAGTAAGCCTGATTAGTGAGGCAGACATTGGCTGTGGCAAAGGCCACACACCAAGACGACTCTGGTCTCCCTTTGCTGCCTCAGGAGAAAGGCATGCTCTTTTTGTTTTGTTTCATTTTGTTTCTGTCTTGACCCATTCCAAGGTGAGGAAATTCTTCCATATAGACAGCCTCAGGCAGCTTCTTAAGCCAATTTCCTCCTCTCCTGTCCAGAGTAGAGATGAGGAACAGCTGGTGGCCACCATCTAGAAGAATCTTGTATAAACCTGAAGCTTCATCGTATAATCAGCCTTCTTCAAGTGAAATCATCCCAGTGCTTCTAAACTTTTCTCAGAAGTTTCATCTGCAAGTTAGCTGACCACTTTGGAGCTCACAATCCTCTGGGAGGTGCAGAGACCACAACTGGACATGATATATAGGGCCCATCACTGTGCAGGATAAGAGTCTTCTCACAAGTGTTATCAGAGGGTGACTAAATAAGGCCAATCAGGAGCACCTGATAATAGAGTGAAAATCTGAAGAAGGCCTGAGTGCAAATCCTGACTCCTCTTCCTCCTCAGACCTGCTGTATAAGTTCAGACAAATTGACTAGTTTTGTAAGATTTTGGTTTCGTTATTCCCACAACAGGAGAAATGACCTTCCCATGAGGCTCCACTGGGATAATGTAAGTTAAGTGCCTGACACGCAGTAGGACCATTTTACCTGGTCAGTGGTGTCACTTTACTCTTCACTTCTCCCCTTCCAATTGCTGTGTGCCTGCTTCACTATGCACAGTTCTGCTAAATCAAACAAGTAAACCAAATCTTGGAAGTTTCTTGCTGGCCCTGTCTGCCTTCTTAAAAGTGAGACCAGCATTCTAGATGCATTTGAAAAAAGTTGGCAGATACCTCCTGGGGAGAGGCTCCTACTATGTGTGGGAATGGAGGTCTGATTTCTATATACACAATTATTTTTCTAAGAATTTTCTATAAGATAATTTTCTCCATTTTTCGAGTGATAATGTAATTTTTGTCTCCAGTTCCAAGTGTTTCTATGCCCGCCCTGTAAATCAAGTTAAGAGATCTTTATATTCGTAAAATAGTTTTCAATTCCCTTTCATATTTTATTTCTTGATTATACTGCTTTCTGTCTAAACTTTAACGGCATCTAGTAGAGCTAGGCTACAGCACCACAACCTGCCCATAGAGGGCACTAGCTCATATACATGAATAAATTTCAGGTTGTGTGGAATAAATTTAGCTGTGTACTTCTCTGCTGTGGAAAGCTGAAAAGTTGTTGAACAACCTTCCAGCAGAAGGTGGTAGCTAATCTAGTCTCCCACTTTCCAAGGCTCCAGTTGACAAAGTTCTTTCATAGTTAATTACTTTGTGAATTTCTTGACAGCTCATCCCTAGAACATTGAGCTTCTTTCTTCAGATATTCCTGCCAAAGTGCAGTCAGCAAGCATTCCATCCATTCCTGGATCACAGTGTCAGGGAAACCTCCAATTGCCTTAAGACCCCGGGAAGCAGTGATTTTTGTCATTAAGGGTGTAGTGATGGCCCCCTGTTCAAAGAAGCTGGCCTCCTGCCTCCAGAATGCAATGCAATTCCTTATCAGCCAGAGAACAACTGCCTAAACTGGACATTGCCCATCAGATCTGTCCAGGTAGGCAGTGCTGCCTTGGCTCTTTACAAATCCTCCTCCACAGTTAGGATTTGGAACAACAGCTGCAAAGCAACATGGGACAAATCAAAGAGAGCCAGCATTGACAGCACTCAGAAGATACTCTTCACCTACATATGGCCTCCATCCAGGACTGGGACTGAAATGAAGGTGGACTTCTCTGGAAGTAGTTTCTTCCCTAACCTTGCAGTCAGGTGCAGGAGTGGGGCGACAGCAAAGGTAGCTGGTAGCTTTTTTTTTTTTGGTGCAGGATCTCACATTCATAATGATCTTCCTGCTTTTTGCCTCCCACGTGCTGGGATTACAGGCATGCGCCACCACACCCGATTGCATCGCTGGCTCAGTGCACCCGAAGGCGGGGCCGGCGCGGCATGTGGAACCAGGAGTTGAACCCTGGTCCCTGAGGTTACCTAAGCAAGCGCTTAGTCTGTTGATGTATCTGCTGGCCCAGCTGGCAGCTTTTTAAGCACAAGTTTGCAAGTGGCTTTTTTGAGGTGCTATACAGCACTTTGTTTTAGTATAAAGTGCCAGGCTGCAATACAGCTTGAGGAAAACACTTCCATTCTCCACAGCCTCCATTTCCTGACTTGCACTACCATTCCATCTTATTTCTGCAAGGTTTGCAAATCAAGCCAGAGTGGCTTCTCAGGGGAGAAAGAACATACAGATTTCCGAAAAAGAGTTGTTGTTTTGTGTTTCTTTTCACAATTTCATTGCCTCCAGCTGCTATGAAGGATTTGAGGCTATGACTATCATGTGACATAGAATAAGGCACTGCAGGTAGCCAGAGGTGCACATGAGCACACCACGTGCAGGCTAATTTATTCAGTTATCCCCTCACTCATTTACTATGCTGCTCAATACAGCTCCTGCTTGGTGATAGCCTTCTTCTGTGGGCTGGGGACTCAGTGGCAGGGACACTCAGGTACTGCTGACTGCTGCACAGCAAGCCACCCCAGCACTTAGCAGCTTCAACACCAGATGCTATGGTCCTATGTGCTTTGGATCAGAAACTCAGACAAGATACTGCAGAGAGGCTTCTGAGGTCTGGGATGTCGCTTGAGGAGAATCAAAGCCCCAAGGTCCCTTGATAGCTAGAGAATGGAGAACAGGAACACTAAGCCAGGTGACCGCAGCACCTGTGCATGGCCATGCCCTGGGGTTTGGCTTGCTCATAGCACAGCAGCCTCAGAGTAGCTACATTCTCTCCATGAGTCTTACTCTATTTCTATTGCTGTAACAAGATACCTGAGACTGGATGATTTCTAACTTAAAAGTTTATTCTGTGCCACAGTTTTGGAGCTCAGGAGGGCCATGAGCTGTTTTGAATCAAGGTGGAAAGTGGAAGGACACCTAGGAATGCATGAAAGAGAAAAAGTACAAAGGGGTGGGCTTGCTTTACAGTGCCCCCTCCCATCGTAATTAGGCCCCCAAGAACAAGACCTCACTCATGTTATACCTCTCATGTGTCTTCAGTGTTGAGAACATAATTACTTCTTTTGCACATCAGCTCCTTTGATGACATCTTTATTTTTCAAAGTAGGTGAGGCTGTTGGCCTTACCATCTCATACCCGAGACCAGATCCGTCACGCAGACACCACACTGGTGCTTTTCTACAACCTCCTCCTTCAATTCAATGGTCATTTTCTTCAGAACCTTCTGACCATTCTTCCTTTGCACTTTCTTGTCACCTTCCTTACTGCTCCACATTTTTGTTTCACAATTACACTGGCTCTACCCTTCTTTATTTTTCTATATTTAAGACAGGTTCTACGGGGTCTACAGGGTCTCACTATATAGATCAGACTCATAGTGAGTCTCCTGTTGTCAGCCTCCCAAGGGGTAGGATTATGCCCAGTCTCATTCACCATCTCGGTGTGCCCTAGGAGCAGGGCCGGCATGGCATGGGGGGGTCAAACCCGAGCTGCTGTGCTCTGCCTAAGCAAGCACTTTGGTCTTCTGAGCTATGTGGCCAGCCCTCTGCCCTTCTTTGGAGTCATGCAGGCTTGGGAAATGCTATACAGTACTGTATGTGCTAAAAAGCACAAAAAGGCCACATAGCGAGTGCGCACAGTCACAATATTGACTAGTGGAAACAGTGACCACACATCAGAGCAAAGATGGTTGTGTTCTTGTTAGTGCGGGGAAGGCTGTCGCAGCCGTGTTCATCTCCCTAAGCAAATTCCAGTGCATCATTTGTTCTCAGATCAAGTTGTTTCCGAACAGGAGAAAGTGTGAACCTACTAATGCTGTATCTGTGAGAACTCACAACTTGTACATGTGTAAGTTTGAGGACTTACTATAATTGGTGTAGGAGAAATTCTAAATGTCAGATATCTCAAGTTCATGTTCCCCAAATTTGAAGAATAAAGCCTAGGGAGCAACAGACATCAAAGGAAGGAAAATCCACCAGAGAAAATGAATGAGGAATAGAAATAGTTCCTGAGGGAAAGAAAGGATCTGGAATGGATTTCCCAACCTCACTCCTCTTAATGACCTAACTTTTGTTAAAAAACCCCACTTCCCAACACAACCACAGTGGTGATCCAATTTTAATACAAATTCAGGGAGACAAATCACATTCAAACTAAGGCAATATGGAAATCCAGGCCTCAAAGTACAAGAGTCCTAGAAAATAAAGAAGAGATATATCCCCCTTTAGAATATAGCTTTGGATGTGTAGGGTTACTTCACCATAGGCTACTGATCAAAGTCATCACAAGGTGAAGGGAGGGCCTAGGGACACCACCTCTCCATAGAAAGGGTCAAGGTCACCTTGCAGAAGTGCAATAGGATGTCTTGGTGTACAGCCATCTTTGAGGAAAAAGACTTGCTACCCACTATTCATGAAAACAGAAGTGACCCCAAATGTCACACTGCTGTGAGCATTAACCAACATCTGTTTGTTCATTCACTTCCTTATGTGTAATTCACTCACCTGTGTGTAACCAAGAAGGAAGCCACAGTCTCACTGATTCTTGAAGCTGTGCTCTGAGTTAGCCCCTTCCATGTTCTACAGTCAGGGAATGCCCAAACTTTGCCTGGATTTCCAGTCCCTCCTTTCTGTTTGCTGAGTCAGAACTGAGCTCTGCAAGTAGACAGGAAGCTCACTCACTGTGGAGGGGGCAGCTGACATTGCATACACACCTGTACAAACAGCTATTAAACCTCAGAGATGTCTATTCTGTATCGTGACCAACAGCTCCCCAGCACACAGAGGCACCCCACTGTGATTTCTCCCCCTTTCTGCCTGGCCAATATCCATGCCACCTCCTCTTCCCCTTCCCTCATGTCTGCAGGAGGGGCCCTTCTCGGTTCAGCCTATTGGCAGATCGAGGGTGCTCTCTGACAACCTCTCAGGTGAACTCATAGTGATGCTGGTCAATATGCTGAGCAGGGCTCAGAGTTTCCCACAACTGTACCCATCCATCTCAAAGAATATCCATGTCTTACCAACCCTACTGACTTATTACTGGTTCTACAAATACTGGTAGGGCACCTCCTTGCACCCCCAATGGGCATGTGAAGGACAGGATTATATTTTATGCCTCTCTGAATTATGTTGTTACTGCAGGTTTTGTACTATTTGTTATGGTTTGTGTCTAGTTGTCCCCCCAAAGCCTCAGGTAGTCATGGGGTGGGGACTTCTAGAGTTTGTGATTAACCCATGATCCACTGGGATTATGTGTGATCCAAGGCTGGGACTATGGATTTTAGTACTGCTGGAATTATGTGTGTGAGTACTTCCCCAGCCTGGGGCAGAGGGTCTGACTGTAATACAAGATACAGAGTGACAGACTTTCTTTTTTTTCTCATAACTTTATTGAAGAGCAAATAGCAATGAGACAGTTTCAAATCAAATTAGTAGAACAGATTCAATAATTAATACATTGCATATTGTTTTCTTAGTGGTTATTTGTTGTACAAGGTGCAGACATGATATTCTATTTACACACACTATTAGAGCAGATCCCTCTATTCATTGAATTAAGAGAAGCTTAATTCAGGTGGCTGTATACCTATCTTTTTTTTAAAGTTGATTTATATACAGTTTCAATAATTAATACTTTTTACATTGTTGTCTTCCTAGTGGTTATACATAGCACAAGAAGCAGACAGGATATCCTGTCCAAACACTATTAGTGCAAATCTTTCTTCTCATAGAATTACGTGAAAGTAGCTGCATATTTACCCTAACTATTCTGTATATACAAATACGGAATGGTCCTTCCTTTGTATTCCTTTTTTTGTTTAGTCCTGTCAGAGATGGGTGTTCTATTGGCATTCAATTATTATAGGTGCTTGAAGAGACAGACTTTCTGCAGCCATTGCTCTTTGTTCTTCTTGTTGCTGTTCGGCCACCATGAGCTGCTGCTCTCTGCCATGTGCCCCTCTGCCTTGGAGACAGCTGAGTATGGGCTGAAACCTCCAGTAAGTGTGAGCTAAGTAAACCTTTCCTTCCTTCATTTGGGTGTTGGGTATTTGTCCCAGCAACGAGAGAAGAGTAACTAAGACACTACTTAGAAAATAGTAAATGCTGTGGCTGCCACTGTTCCCACTGTCTTGACACAACTGGGTCCCTCTGGAATGGATGTTATCATGTGCTGTGAGACCTATTCCCCCATTTTCAGCCAGTCACCTGGAAACCATCTTTATGATTTTTGCTCTAAGCATGTGCTGCTTTCGTTTTATTAGCTTTATAAGTCTTTACAATTTCTTTTTCTTTTTCTTTTTTTTTTTTTTTTTTTTTTTTTGCATTTTAGGGAAGGGTCTACAGGGTGTTCAGGGTCTCACTACTAGATCGGACTCGTAGTGATCCGTCTGTTTACAACCTCCCAAGAGCTGGGGTTACAGATGTGCACCACCACGCCCAGTCTCAATTGCCATCTCAGCTCATCCCAGTGGCGGGGCCGGCATGGCCAACCCAGGGATCGAATCCCAGGCTTTAATCTTCTAAGCTATTTGGCTATCCCCTCTTTATCTTTAATGATATACATTTTTATAAATTTGAAATTTTATATCACTAAATATAGATGGAAAACTGTAAGCCTTTGTCATAAATAGAAGGAAACCCTAAAATTAAATTCAATTGTAAAGTTATCCTGTGAAATCTCAGCTAACTATAGAAATGAGCTGGTGTCCACTCAATATGGAGCCCTTTGGATAGACAGTAAAGACAATCTAGGGTCACACTGAGTCACATTCCTTGGTGGAATCCAGATCATTAAAGAGGAAAGTGTGTTCTCCATGAGGAATATTGTGTAATTGTCATGCCATCCTTTTGTACCACCTACAACTGTCTTGGGAACTAGTGACTTTCTTTTAAATCAGTCAGTATAGTCAGGTTCTGCTACAGCATCATACAGTTCTCAAATTTCAGCATCTCAAAACACAAAACTTATTTTGGCCAATACATGTTGTGGGCTGGCAAGGTCCTGACTCATTATCATGGTTCAGGGTCCTAGGCTGGTACAGTAGTCACCATCTTTAATATTTAGGGTTGCTGTGTCAGAAAAAAGGGTCAGAAGTTATGAACATACCTTGGCTCTTAGCACATCCACTCAGCACAACTACTCACCACCTGCTCCCTCTGGCCATGGCCACAGGGACTCATGGTCAGTCCTGACTTTACCTGGGCAATAGGCACTATCCTAGCTTCTCTTGGAAAGAGACACAGTGGTACATTTGTGACCTGCCATATTAATTCACACATATCCCCTGAGATATGTGTGACGCACTGAGAACACTGCCCCTGCAGAGCTGGATCCATTTCATAGCCTTCCACACCCAACAAGCCAGAGCCTCACCATTCCAAGACCATGACCAGGTTTCACGCTTGCTCTGCTCCCCGGATTACAGTACTGTCTCCCTACTTCCTGTGCTACTGACCCTTCAAGAATCTACCTGTTCCCAAGCCTTTGTCTGCCCTCTAAACTGAAAATGGTGTGTGTGTGTGTGTGTGTGTGTGTGTGTGTGTCCACTCTCCATGGGTAATGTTGTACACTGTCAGAGCCAGCAGGCATGGGTTCCCTCTAGTGCCAGTAGAGATTCTCAACCTCAGAACTCCTGTAGTTGCAGGCAGGAGGTCTTTGCTGTGGGGGTTTGTCCCACATATCACAGTAGGTTTAGCAACATCCCTGGCTTTTCATATTAGATGCTATTGGCAACTCTTCCCCAGAACCCTCCAGCCATGACAATTAAAAACACCACAAGGTACAAGTCACTTGGGAGGAAAGTCAGATTTCTCTTAGTGGAAATTTATACAGCATCCAAGAGAAGCTGAATACCGAGTCCACTGTGACACTGTAAGTTAACAGCTGATGGAGCTTGAGGAACCCAGCCAAGCTCTTGCCTCTCCCTCTCCCTATCAGTATGTACTTCCTTATTAAAAGAAAATTTTAAAAAATAGACTTTTTGGATTATCTTTTTTTTTTCTAGTGCTGGGAATCAAACTAAGGGCCTTCACTGAATTACAGCCCCAATTCAAAACATTTTTTTAAACTGGAAATAGGGTCTTGCCAAGTTGCTAAATTTCAGAGGCTGGGCTCTAAGTTTTGTCCTCCTGCCTAAGCCTCCCAGTGTGCTGACTATAGGCACACACCACCACACTCAAATTATTTTTTAACTTTTGATATAGATAAGAGGGCAAGAAGTGTTTACATTTACTGGCAATCTACTATAAGAAAATGATTAATTTTAATCCATTGACAATAGTAAGAGAGACATTAGAGGACTACAAAAAACTGGAAGGGCTGATGATATAGTCCAATGGACTAAGAGCCAGGGTTCAGTCACTGGCACTGCATACAGTGCCTCTCCTCCGGCGCACTGAGCAGCGATGGAGTCTGGGCATGGTGGCACATGTCTATAATTTCAGCACTCATGAGGCACGAATCAGGAGGATCACTATGAGTCTGAGGTGCATAGTGAGATCCTGCAGGGAGAGGAGGACTAGAAAAACTAGCTATTACATGCCCCATATGCTGGTTAGAAATTGTACATGCTAGTCAGTATATGAGATATTCTCAATCTGTATTCTGTTGCTATAACTGAATACCACAGACCAAGGACTTTATAAAGAGTAAAGATTTATTCTACTTCCCCTTTAGAAAGGCTAGGAAGTTCAAGATGCAGCAGATATGGACTGGCACCCCCTTCCTGCGTGAGGGGCAGCACAGGACATAACATGGCAAGAAAGACTGTCCTTTCTCAGGTCCTCCTCTTCTCAGAAAGCTGCCATTCCAGTGCTCACTTCAGCTGCACATATTCTAAAATTAGAGATTAGCATGGCCCCTGTGCAAGGATGACATGCAAATTTCCATAGTTTTTTGAAGCTATACTCATAAGTGAAATAAACCAGACACACATGTGTAAATATCGTATTGTCTCCCTGGTGTAAGAACTCAAAAGAAGAGATTAAAAATTGAAAGGTATAACACAGTTAAATGGAAAGAGATAATTTAAGGATTAAACAACAAAGAGAGGTAAAGGCAAAAAGTCAAATGGTAGGGGCAAAACCATACATTTATATAAACAAGATGAATAAGGAAATAGTCATTAGAATTTCCATCAGGTTTTTGAAAATACCAGTTAACGAGTAAAATTCTCACCCTGACTAAGCCTATATGCTGATATCTATGAACTGAGCAACTACACTGAGAATAGTAATGTGTAATATTAAAACATGCTTGAAATACTTGTCATTTTGGTCTTCTAAAGGCATACTTATTCTAATGTCATATCAATAATTGCTATACTTGCTTTTTTAAATTTTATTTACTTTTTTTTTTTGGCAGAACCAAGAATTGAACTCAGGCCTTTGTGCTTGTCAGACAAGCACTTATTCTAGTGAGCTATCTCCCCGGCCCCTTATATTCCCTTTAAAGTAAATGTTAAAAAAAGATAATAAAAGAAAATGAGAGACAAGAGAAAAAAAAGTCATAGGACTGTCCTGCTACAATGTTATACATGATTTGATTTCTAAATTTCTGAGTAAAAATGTATAATTGTTTTTTAACGTTCTATAAGGAATTCAATTTTAGAATATCCATGACTGTTAGAAAATAGTAGTTTCATTTTATGACAGATAGTGATGTTAAGCTTAACTGCCTGTAACAGGGTAACACTATCATTAAATTTCTGTTCTGAATGTTTAACGACTAAAGTCTGCAGGCCAAAAATTAGAGACACAGATGGGCTAAAAGGATAGCTAATGTTTTGTCCCTAGCCCATCAAGGTCAGTGAGGATTCAGGACATAAGAGAACCTTTGCTGTGACATCTTGTAACTAAGTGGTGTCCCAAATTTTCTGATTAAGGATATTATGGGGCCACAGAGGAAAGTGAATGACAATGTTTACCATGCCTAAAGAGAGTCATCTAGAGAGGAAAAATTCTTTCAGGATTTCACAGAGAGCAAATTGGCCAAGCAAGGCCATGACTCATCCAGATGGCTGACACTGACAAAAGATCGACAAGGTGCTGTACATGGTTTCAGGGTAAATCCTGAGGAGATTTGACTGACCCTGTCAGACAGCAAAAGTTACATTCTTAGTTATATAGACTTTGCTTTAACTTGGTCTTAACCATCCAGCAGAAAAGCATAACCATGAGGTATAAAAAGTAGAGCTATAGTAATACGCTGAGCTGTAAAAGGCTGAAGTCAACAAATGTGGACAATTGTCACTTGTGCTGGTAACTCACTGCCATTATGGATTATTGGACTATATTGGGTTATTTTGCTGAATTCAAGTCCCTCCAATCTTTGGACTGAAATCAAGTATGAAAAGGTCCTTTAAAGACTTCTCCAAATACAGGCATCTCTACCTGCCATGGAACACTCACCTCTGACAAAACAAAATCAACAAAAGGGATACGTCATGAGCCATGAAGCTAGGAAATCAATCAAATGTCTGTAGGTGGGACTAGGCCTCAGTGCCTAAAGCAAACAAGCTACCTCAGTCCTGAGATAAACATCCTGTCTGCATAAGGTCAGCTATTAGTTGCTAGGCAACCTTGTGTCGCAGTGTTATTGACTATAAAAGTATAAATAAAGGACTGTTTGTTGTGGAAAAAAAAGAAACAAAAAATACATATATATACACAAGACAGGAGATAGATAGCTACTTTCTCTTAGTTCATTGAGAAGAAAGGTTTGCATTAATATTGTTTAGACAAAATATCATGTCTGCATCTTGTCCTCTGAATAACCACTATGAAGACAACAATATGTAATATTTTAATTATTGTAACTGCCCTACTAACCTGTTTTGAAACGGTTTCATTGCTATTTTATCTTTTTTTCTCATTAAAATGAATAGAAAAAGAAAGCTGCCATTCCATTAGATTAGGGCCCCACCTTTATGACCTTATTTAACCTTAATCACCTCTCCAAAGTCCCATCTTCAAGTGGGCATTAAATTTTATAACTTGTGGATAGGAATACTTGAAGCATAGCAAGGATGAAGTTGAGCTCTCTTAAGTTTCAGAAGCTAGAAACTGGTGAAATATTTTTTTACAAGCTAGACCACACAAAATGCCAGGTTCAGCTTTTGTGCCTTTCCAGTTTGTTGCCTGTACTTTATACAAGAAGCCACGTTGTAACATGTATTACAATGGCAGCTCACAATCCACCCTGAATCAATTTGTCTAAACAATTTTAAATTCTCTAGACTCTAAGATATACCGGTAATCACATTTGCCATCAGAGTAAGCCCAGGGGCCTGGATTCCGAAAATGTCCTCAATAATTCTGATGTCAGAGGCCACCAGACAGCCTTGGGAACAAGTATATCAGTCCCCTGTTCTGTTCCAACCCCAACAGAACATGATCTTGGCTCAGGGGCAGCAGCTCATTCATTCATGTTTCCCAGCGCCAGCAGGAACTGAGTACCACATGGGTACTCGTTAAACATTTACTCACTCACACTGAATCCCCGGGAAGGTTGAAGTAGTAATTGCTCCCAGGCTTTTGTCTTGGACCACACTTTTCCAAAAATCTCTCTGGTATTTGGTTGCAACATTCTTCTACCAACGCCAAGGTTCCTTGGAAGAAAGATGGCTATGGTGGGCAGGGGAGGTGATGGTGGGCAAGTCTCGTTACTGCCACTTCAAATAAGATGAGAAAGTCTGTGAAGAGGCCTCCAGTTACAGAAGGCAGGATAGGCCTAACTCCTGCCAAGCCCTTGCTGCCACACCAGCCTTCCTCAGCTCCAGAGAGGACAAAGAGGTGGGGGCTGCTGCTCCCACAGGCTTCCCTGGGGAGAATCACTTCTGCATGTCACTGAATCATGCGAATTCCAAGCCTGCTCACACATCCTTCTAGCAGTTCTGCATCTGGTACTTCCTCTACCAGGACACAGAGACAGATATGGACACATGAGTGTGGTTACCACAGCATCGCTTGATACCGTCTACAAGACCAAGGTGTCCATTAATGGGACACAGGTGGAATGGACCACAGTCCACCCGCACAACCAGGAACCAGCCAGTCTTGCCAAGAACAGGAAAGACTACCACTCAGGATAGGTCACCCACGTTGCAGCAGCTCACTGGTGTTTTCCACATGCCACTACAGAACTGAGAATTAGGCCCCCATCTATCTGATGCCACCATATTTATCTCTGCAATCCTTGGATCTGAAAATCAATTATAATTTTCTCAGAAACAAGCACCAATGCGGGTGGAGGATGGATGTGATGGGGAAGGAGGGCTCTGCTTCGTACACTGCAAATGTTTCACAATAAAGTGTTCCACAGGGATATAGCTCAGCAACAGAGTACTTGCCTAACATTTTGAGGACCTGATTCCATACCCAGCACTACACACACACACACACACACACTAAAAAGTGTCATCCAAAAGAAACTTCGTAAGGAACTGCAGACCCAGAGCAACAGTTAAGCTTCAGTGAGGAGGGAGGCTAGTCGTCGAATAGTACAGCAAAGCAAGAATATGTGCATGCAGCAATAATCTGGTAGAAATTTTTAAAAAAGCAGTGCCACCATTAAATCTGCAGTTCTGGGCCTTGAGGATGGTGGGCGCTACTGACTCTGTGAACCAGACATTCCCATGAGAGACTTCCAGAACTGGGTGGGGAAAACCACAGAGACGAAGGCTTGGAGGTCAGAGCTTGCCTAGGAATGGCTCACAGACAGCCATGGCAGTTGTGGAGTGTGAGGGCAGGCCTGGCCTGGGGCCAGAAAAGATCAGTCCATTACCCTAAAGGACCTCAAACTCTGGAAGAAAGGGATTCTTCCCTGCTTACATGATTCTGTGTTGCTGGCATCAGCTAGATTGAGGCCTAATTTCCAGTTCTGTCCGATGGCTGTGACCCAACTCACACTTCTCTGACCCTCAGCTCCCTCATCCATAACCGCATCCCTTGAAGGGTTGCTAGGAGGATGAACTGAGACATCAGCGCATCCCCTGGTACCTAACAAGCCCTCAGTAAATCATCACCTTATTGTCATCATTGCTGTCCCTTCAGGACAAGCTCATGGTAAACACTGACCTGGGGTCCATCTGTTTGACTTGGATCCCAGGGTAAGTGAGGTTAAGGCTCCGAGGTTCCTCTCATCGGAGGAAGTCAACATTGCACATTGGATGGTCACACAGTGTCCCCCTCACCCCAGCCAGCTGTCTGACAGCCTGTAAACAGATGGCGGGCGGGTGGCCAGTGAGATTGTGCAGATGGCACTGAGCAAATCCAGCCGCACTCTGGGGGAAGCAAGTGAGAGACAAGCCATGCAGATGGGGAACCCGAGGACATCCTCATCTATGACAAGTAGCACACTCAAGAAGGCCTCTGAGAGGAATTATGAGATGTACCAGACCATGATGTACCATGCCAAGAACTATCTCCACCCTCGATTTCCATGGCCCAGTGCCACAGAGACATTGCAGACTAAAGGAGGTCACCCTAGCAACTTGTAGCATCAACTATGTAGGCCCTTGAGGGTCTGGGAATCTCAAAAACTCTGATCCTCTCAACTCCTTCCCTGAGCCCTTGTCTGGCTTCTCAGCTCTTCTCTGCTTCTTTCACACATGGGCTCCTCCTCCACAGTCCCCAGAGACAGACATAGCCTACAACACAAGGGAACACAAACACGGAATATCTACTCATTGCTAGGCCTGGAAGGATAGAGAAGGTGGTAGCCCAAGGCAGTAGAGTGTCCAGGGGCCCACACTCCAGCTTGGACCACCTTCACAGTTGCTACCTGACTTGCGACTGTCCTCAAGGTCCTGGCTTCCAGTGCTTTTCTCCTATTCCTGGAACAGACCAAAAATCTCCTAAGACTCTGGTTCAGGACTTCTATCTTCTTTAGCTTGATGAATCCTTCCCTTCAGCCAAGAACTAAGGCAAATGTCATGTCCTCTGAGGGCTTTTTCCCTGAGGAGTTAATAACTCCCTCTTTGGAGCTTCACAGTGCACATACTATAGACCTGCTCTTCAGTTCTTACTATATTCTTCAGCGATGTAGAAATGCACACACACACACACACACACACACACACACACACATCACCGACACCTCAACCAACAACAATTTTCCTCAGTTTCCATTCTAAACATAAGAAATTTAAAAGTAGTGATTACTAAAAAGTTAGGAGGCAGAGAAGACAAAACCAGGCTGAGACTTAACCAGGGAATGCTGCATGGATATATTTAGCTACCACACAGGATTCCTTTAGTAGCTACAATTACTGAATGTTAATTAAAATAATACAAAAGCTGAGTCAAAACCTTTAACTAAGAAGGTGAGACTTATTTTTCACCATGGATTGGCAAAGCTATTTAAAGAAAACCTGGGTTCACACTAACTCTAAGATTGATACTCCTATTAGTGTCACTCATCGCTTCTAATAACAATGAGAGCAAGGCCTTTGTAGCTACGGTGGTAGAAGCACTTTACCATGCATTTCTCCAATCCTGAGAACAATACCTGTGGGAAGTGACTTTTACTATCTTGATTTTGTAAAACAGAAATCAGAAGACCTCAAATGAAAGATGACTTTCACAATCACCCAGAGAGTCAAGGCTGACCTGGCTCTTGAATCTAAGCAAGCTCCCACGTGATGACATCACCCCCCCCACCCCGAGCCTTCTGCTCTCTGTTCTCCCTTATGTAACACACATCCTTGCTGCTCACTCACTGTCATGTCTATGCCTTACCTATTGAGCTTTCACAAAACCAGTCCTCCCCAACTTGGGCAGAGAAGCAATAATGCTCCAGTCCATCCCTCCTGGTCTTTGTACTCTGCTGCCCACTTCTGCTGGCAACATTTACTATCTATTGCCAATGAGAAAGTTTTTGCTCTCCATGTTTCCTGAAATTACCCAGGTCTTCAGTGCAAATATCTCCCGCAATGTCCCAACAGCACTGGCGGCCTGTCCCAGAAGTCAGGCAGGCCCACACAGACCAGAGTTTCCCTCTACTGCACCTAGTGTGCAGAAGGTCTGAAGCAGCTGCCACTGATTAAGGAATTCTTCTTTTCCTTTTTACTGCTTTTCTCCCTATCCCTCCTCCCCAGCCTGGTAACTATTAACTATTACTCTATTCTCTGTTTCTGTGAGTTTGACTTTTTTAAGATTCTCAATATAAATGAGATAACAGTAGTAATTGTATTTTGGTACCTCGCCTATTTTGCTAAGCATAATGTCCATCAGACTCATCCATGTTGTCACAAATGATAAGGTTTCCTTCTTTTTTAAAAAGCCTGACTAATACTGCAAGTGTACAGGCCACAGTACCTTTATTCACACACCCTTCATCAATGGCCCCTCAGGGTGATCCCATATTGACATTGCGAATAGTGCTGCAGTTGAGCCAAGAAGATGATGGCTCAGTGGAATAAGCACTTCCCTGACAAGCACAAGGGCCTGAGTTCAATCCATGGTTCAAATAAATAAATAAATAAATAAATAAATAAATAAATAAATAAATAAATAGTACTGCAGTGAACATGGCAGTACAGATGTCTCTTCAACATGCTAACTCTTATTTCCCCTGGATCTATACCAGGAGTGGGGTTGCTGGATCAGAAGATAGCTCTACTTTTGCTTTTTGGAGGAACCTATACACTGTTTTCCATAAAGGCTTTACTCATTTACATCCCTACAGCAATGTACAGGGCTCCTTTTTTTCCATATCCTCTCGAACATCAGTTACTTTTTGTTTAGTTTTATAAAACCTGTTATAATAATCATGAAATAATATATTGTGGTTTTAACCTGATGATTAAGGAAATTGAGCATTTTTTCATATACTCATTCACCATGAATATGTCTTCTTTTGAGAAATGTCTGTTTGAATCCTCTGCCAAATTTTAGTCAGGTTCTTTGTTTTCTTGCTGTGAAGTTGTTTGAGTTCCCTGTATATCCTAAGTATAACTCCTTGTCTGATGTGTGGTTTGTAAAGAGTAGGAGATTTTGAGTCATGATTCTGAAGTTTGGCTGCGTAGGTCAAAGTTCTGACCATCTACCCTTGAAACCTTCAGTAAATAAATTCTGTCACTGAGTTTCATTTCTCTCCTCTACACACCGGGGATACCAATGTAAGCTGCTTTCCATAGATGTTAAGTGGAAAAAAGGAAGGTTTTAATATAAAGAATTTACCATGAGCTCTTTTTCATAGTAAGTAGTTGTCAGATACTAATAGTATTAAACAAAGTATTACTATGCAGATGGTCTTCATAATAGGATGGAAAAGGAAACTCAGAAATTGATCATTTTGATGTGATTCATCAGTGCCACAGTGATAGACATGGGATGGAATGGTGTTCCCCACATGGGTATCAGACGAGATTCCTCAGGGAGAACAGCAGTGATTATTCTCAAGCATGGCACATGCCACTTCCCACTTGCTGTTGTGGGAAGTTTGGGTTGTTTCTTAACTGCTTCTCACCATGATTCATTGTCTCTTGCAATTTAAAGCCTTGAATTCTCCACAACTTGGCATTCAGTGTCATTTGCTTTTCCACTGCATTGCACCCCTCACTCGAATGTTGCATCACTGATAGACATGTTGTGATGTTCTCAGAGACAGGTCTATTTCTTCACTGCTATTTAGGAGGGAGAGAAAGAGCACACTTCTACGAAACACCCTCAAATGTCAGATATCTCATCTACATTTATTTCAACCCATGCAGTAACTTTTTGAGTGGTTTGTTTTCATTCCCATGTCACAGATGAGAAATCCAAAAGTCAGGGGAATGTCCCCCAAGTTAAGACAACCAGAATTGACACAACTAGGACCTGATCTTGGTTCATCATAGCCCCAAGGGTCTCCTAAAGGCCAAAATAAAAAGTAAAGTAAAGGTACAATCTGGATGAAACTTAAATCTCACGATTAAGATTTAAAATAAAGAATGCTGTATTAAAGACACAAATTATGCTGATAGTGGCTTCTACAGTCAATTTCACCTAAGTTTGTCCCACCCCATCTCTCTGATCATCACTGATGTCAATAAGCCGTCCACACACTAACAGAGTTAAGTTGCAGCTGTATTTGCTTCTCTGATCTCTATCTAAGAAAGCTGAAATCCACGTGCTTCCCTTCATTTCTCCCCACTCAGTCTGTCTCTGGCCTGGATGCAGCTCCTAAGTGCTAGAGATCACACCATATCTCTTGGCAGCTTCTCCACCTTGGCCTTCGCAAGGCCCTTCTCACCCACCAGCTGCCAAACCAGGGAAATGTCCCACAGGGGCAGAACTGACCAGTCAGCCCTACCAGACTCAAGTCAATAGAACTTGCAGCCCAAGACTTAATTTAGAACACCCATCCACTTCCACCGTGTACCTTGACACTTATGTTTGTGGCTATCTTTCTGGTGTGAGGATCTCTGCCAAGGTTATTTTAATGCTGACTGACACCTCTGTCTATTCTGGGAGAGTATCTCTGGAGAGAAGCAGCTCATGCCCAGGTCCCAAGACCTCTGGAATGTAATATTGGCATACTGCAACATAGCACATTGGTTTTCTGGGTGGGAGCCTCTCTATTGTGTACTCTGCAGGGACATGGAGCAATTTTTCCTCCTCTCACATGTCAGAGGGACCTCGATGTTCCCAGACTCTGCTGACCCACATTTTGAATCAGTCAATCCATCAAAACAAACCATAAAAAAGAATGAAAAATTGATATGTGCTACAACTTGGATGAACCATGAAACATGGAAATGAAAAAAGCCAGACACAAAAGGTCACGCATTATATAATTCTATTAAGATAAAATATTCAGAAGAGACAGATCCATGAAGATAGAAAGCAGACTGGTGGTTGCCAGAGGTTGAGTAAGTGAGGAGTGATTGCTTGTCTTAGTACATTTTCTGTTGCTATGACAGATTACCTGAGACTGTGTAACTCACAAAAGAAAGTTTATTAGGATCACAATTATATAGTTCAAGGTCAGGTGGCTACATCTGGGGAGGATCTCATTCTGTGCCATAAAACTGAAGAGTAAATGGGTATGTGTAGTGGAGACAAAACACAAAAGATGGGTTTACTGAGTGACGACCCCTCTCATGAGCACAAACCTACTCTCACAAGAAAAGCATCAGTCCTTCTCAATGACTTAATTACTTATATCAGCATGAGTTTCAGAGAGAACAAACAAAATTAAACTATAGCACTGCCTCAATAATTTTCCTCTGAAGTGAAGACAGTGTTTTGAAACACCATTTAGAGGTGGTGCTCTCACAGGACTATCAATGCACTAAATGTCACTGAACTGTATACTTTAAATGAACATTTCTATATTATGTGAATTTTCAATGTTAAAAACAGTCAAACCAGTGCAGAAAGTGTTCAACTTGGATGACACTATAATATACTCTACATGCTTCATAATGAATACAATAAGAAATCCAGATAAAGGAAGATGGGAATAAAAAGGGAAAAAGTCTTGGATAAGGGCAATACTCAAACTGGAAACCTCTAACCCTCCTTTGTAGGAGGTGGCTAGAAATCCAATTTGAGATTCTTCACAGTGGAAGGAAACAGAAGATTTGTATTCTTTCAAAATTTATAGCATCCAAACAGTAGAATGCATTGCGTATTCAAAAAAATGCTCTACTAAAGGTTAGAAGAACTTTTCTCCCTGAGCTCCTTCAAGTGCTCCTTCTGGAATGCGGAAGATGTGGGCTCCTGTTGATGAAGGGGTCTTGTACAAGGGTCCTCCATGTGGCCATCCACACTTCAAGGCTCAGACCACACAAACCTCTCTGGAAAGAAGTAGCTTGAAAAATCTCCCAGTTCTTCCTTCATAGGCTTATGAAGAAACAATCTCATTAAGAAAAGTGCAGAAATAATATATCGTGCCATATTCCACTCACTTGGCATTTGATCAATAGCTACTGCCTCATGTAGGACCTAGGAACACAGCATGAAATTTAACTTTAGAATAGGAGATAAACATTTTTTAATATGGAGTACAAACAGGGGAAGTTACACACATAGATAACAGTCTACTGATTGGTCATGGTGGTGGCTAGAAGAAGGCTTTTTTAAAGTCATGACATTTAAGATGGGATGAGGTCAGAAGGAAGTTAGAAAGGAAGACATCCACACAGGAGAGGGGACTCCAGAGAGTGTGCCAGGAAGCGAAGGAGAGCCAGTGCTGCAGAGGCAGAGTGAAGAGAGAAGAGGCAAAAAGGCAAAGGAGGTCAATCATGGCAGATTAAAGAGGAAGGAAGGAGCATGGAGGCACTGTTAAGGTCCACCCACCCTGTGTGAGGAGGACCACAGACACATGGCCATGCACTGGGGAAAGAAGACAGTTCTGAGGATGAAGGGATGTTCATGAACATCCGAGGGACGTTCATATGTCAGTCCCCAGGAAGACTTCAGAATAAAACAGGCTCTTGTCCTACTGGTAATACTGGCCTGGAAAGTCCTCACTTTGGCCTGAGGAAGCTTTCCTAGCTATATCTCTTTGCATCTCAGGCATGTAGACCGAAAGTCATGCTAACTTTTCTTCAGTGTTTACTTTCAATATCTAAAGAATCTTTTCTCATATCCCAAGAGGCCTAGAGAATGCTCTTGGCTTCAATAGCAGCCATTTATTGAGCCCTTGATACATGCTGTGCCTTTCAAACACTACAAGCACCATGTGAGATAGACGCTATTGACGATGCCTTACAGGTGAGAAGCCTGAGGCTGAGAGACTCTGAAGTACTTGCTTATGGTGACTCAGAAAGTAAACAATCTAGTCCTGAGCTTGGGTCTTCTTGACCACTCAGTCTGCTGCTTCCTAACCACAGTTTCTTGATTATCTTCCTGGTGATCCCTGAGGTCACCTACAGTATTCCTTCAAGGGAGGCCACGAAGGACCAGAGAAGACTGGACAGAGGATATCATAAGGGGAGTTAAATAAAAAATCAAAAAGGGGGAATGGAAAAAGAGATGATGAAAATTTTGAGGCCAAGGAGATGGCTTAGCCAAGTTGCACAAATGGTGAACAATTTTACAAAACTGAATGGGAACCCAGGAAAAAAGAAAGATAGCAATTCAATGCTATAAGTACATCCTCCTCTAAAAGTCTATGGGTTTATGACATCTGAGCCCTTGCTACCATTTTTCTTTGTCTATGACACATCTATACTTCCTGACCAAGATTTCCTGATCAGACTACTATCTATGTGGGGTCTCCAAACCAAGCTGTAGCTCAGACAGAGTAGAAAAACTGAGAAGAAAATCAAATCCAGAATTTACTCCTCAGGTTTTTGTTTCATTTTTTTCCCCTACTTTCAAAAGTTCGAATAGCACTCTGCTAAAAATCTTAGGCTGAAAATAATGGGAAAAAAATCAATTGAAGTGACTAAAACTATTTTCTCCTATGGGACAGGAAGAGCACAGAACAGTAGAAATACTCATCTCTGGGGTTTCCCCTTACCCCTAGGCCCCTTATTTCACGTACCTGCCTGAGAGTAGTTCAGTTATCTTGATGCCCCAAGTCTACCTGTTACAGACAGCTAAGTTAGATAGAAATGAATAAGCAGCCAGAAAGTGATCTAGCCCTTGAGGGAATGAGTGCAGAAGACCAGACACTCCAGGATTGGGGATTGAGGCTCATCTGAAGAGAGTCAGGCCCTAGGACAGAGACAAAACATCCAGGCCTGCAAGCCTCCATAGAGATAAATAGCAATTTCATAGAATACTGCAATTCATACCACCTGGTCCAGTGAATCCAGACAGTCATTAGACACATAGGTGGGTGACCAGAACTCCTAAAACCATACTTCCATCCCTTCCCAGGAGTTGTTCTTTCCATATACCCTGTCACATTTCTCATTTCCCTACTGGATCAATATTAGCTAACTTGTAACACAAGTTACAAACAGCATCTTCAGAATATCTCATATTTCCTTTGGGGAGGGCTGGAGAAGGACTTCATACTTCAGCTGAGAAAAGATTAAAAATATTTTTAAAGGATGTTCAAGTATAACACATAGCTATACTTGTAACCCTACGGTTTGATTATAGTTTGACCCAAGTTGTACCCATATTGTGATTTTGCTGATGAAAAGTATCCATGGCCCTTTAATCAGGATCTCTCCTAGAAACCCAGGAGCTATTCTCCTTATTTCAAATAAAATTCTCCTAAATTCCTCCTTCAGTTCACAATTTCATTCCTCTAAATCATGAGACCATGGACTCAGCACATTTGACATCTACCAGTCTGGGACTCATTTTCCCATAACACCCTCGGATTTCTCCCTAGTCAGGAAAGAGTTTAGTTTCTCACCTTGCGACAGAGCTAGAAGGAGCAAGCCCTGCAATTCTGTCAAGACCATATCTCTTTGATTCTGTTCACCTTTCCTTCTTGTTCTCAAGGTGTGGTTATAGTTCCACACAGCAGGTCTGTACTCAAGGTAACAAAAATGAAAAAAGTGAACCTTTTCCAAAGAGTTAGCAAAGCTCTCACATGTTGCATTGTCTGGAGTACATTTCGTGACCAGCCTTAGTTATAAGGCTATTTGGGAGAGGATGTATGTCATTTGGATTTCAGTTCATGATTCCTCTGAACAAAACCAGGGTGCTGCTAGCAAGGGAGGGAGACATGGATACAGCAATAAGCATGAACAGTGCCTGACACTCACATGCAATATAATTCTGCTAGGGCCAGAGTGAGAGCTCTGAGGCATAAGTGCCAGCTTGACAAGCACAAGGTTCCTAGTTCAATCCCTTCTACTACTACAAAAAAGAGCACACAGTATGATTCTACTGCTCTCTTGGGTGAGATTCCTAATGGTACACCCTAAGGACAAAGTTCAGTACTCAGAGAATGATTGCCTCTTGAACATTGCTGTGAACCACTCAGCAAAGTTTAATGAAACAATAATTTCATTACTTAAATAATTTCAAGTTAGCCCATGGAAATTTAAGGAATTTTTAAAGCCTCAGGAAAAAAAGTGCACTAATTAGTGCCTTAACCATAACACACAGCAAACTCTGACCAGGGTACAGGATGGTCCGTGCTGTTGGGGTGCAGTGCTCCACCCTCCTGGAAACCAGACATCAGCAGCTTCTTTAGAATCTCTCATATTTCCTTTGGGGAGGGCTGGAGAAGGACTTCATGCTTCAGCTGAGAAAAGATTAAAAATACTTTTAAAGGATGTTCAAAATAGATACACAGAGAAAATAAAACACAAAGGTCGGGGATGGCCTGCTGTTGTAAAATTATAGCTGTGTCTTTGATTTTTTTTTCTCTATTTCCTAAAATATTTTTGTACTAAAGACCTGAACCCCCACCTTCCTCTGACTTTTGTCTCTGCTCTTCAGCATGTGACAACAATGGACGGCATCTCCCAAGTATCTGTTCCATGCAAAACACTGTGCTAAGTGCTTTCTACCCTCCACTGGGTTCAGCTATCATCACCCCTTTCTGCAGATGAGGAAGCTGAGGTTAATAGAGGCAAATGAATTTGCCCAGGAATATCTCACCAGGTGCCTCATCATCATACTACTAGGCCCCTCCAGGGTACTGTGCAAACCTAAGAAAGTGAGGTCTGCTGGGGGCAGTGTTGTAAGCCTGAGGGCAGACCTCCTGTAGGAGCAGCTAGCCCAGGACTCAGCACGGGTGTGGGGGGGAGGGGCACCTCTGATCCTCTGCCAGCTCTGACTTACAGTGCCCATGCTTTGTTCCTCTGTCTCACTTACTCAAAAGTGGCATCTGGCAAGGGAGATAGTGAGAATGGAGCTATAAGCCAGGCCTCTTTCTAGGCTTCTAGAAACAGTAACATTGCTCCAGCAGTTCAACAGATAAACGCTTGTCCCTGCAGTCCACTGCATTTGACTCTTGACGGCTGAGTGAACTTGGGCAACTCTCATGACTTCTCTACTCCTCACTGACCCTTCTTTAAAACGCTATCTGTGTCATAAGAATCTTATGAGTGCTAAATGAAAGAATCTACAGAAATAATTTAGCATAATGCCTGATATAACTTAAGTTCATGATCAATAACACCTGTTGTTTGATTGCTATTCTACAGAGGACAGCTATTAGCCATACTTAAAAGGAGAAGAAAGCAGGGTGAGTTGCTCCCATCAAATCACTCAGAAGTGACAGAGCCAGAATGGTAACAAGGCCTGAGTTGGCTCTATTTATGACTGCGCTCATGGTCCCTCAGTAGGAAGTAACTACAGGTGTCTCTATCAGCCACAGCAACATGAGAGAAAAGCAGTGTGTGCTGCCAGGAGGATTTGGTCTTTCCTTTGAAGGCCAAAACCTCGAGGAATGGGGCCTGGGCGTGGCCAGGCCCTCAGCCAAGGTGACCCTTCACAGATCCCCTTTTGCTCTCCACAGCCAGTACATGGGGAGCCTGCATTCCTGGGCCTACAAAGAGGAAAGTCATAAACTCGCATCCTCCGGAGATGGCACCAGCACTCCCTGTAACATCTCTGTGTAGGTGTCAGCACATCATAAAGCATTCCTGTTTGGCCTGAAGCAGCTGCTCTTAATTTTGTCAAAGGTTCAGAAACAACAAGACACGTGGGCCCGCTGCTGACTATTCCTGAGGAACTCTATGGAATTTCAACCTCCAAGGCCTCCATCGGAAAATATTCAGAGCCATTTTCCCAGGCCAGGGCAAACAGACTTCCAGGAGACTTCTTCCAAATGTTTCTGCCTACTTCTATGAGCCAAGAGTTCCCCCCTCTCACTTTGGGCACCAGAAAAGTACACCATGTATTGCACCTAAATGCAAACAGTAGGTGGAGGCAGTCAGAATGGTTTACCAGGGAATTTCTCAAGAGAACATTGAAAAAGAAGAGTGGAGCTCTGCCTACTGAGGTAGCTGCCAGGGTCTTCTGTTCATGAGGTACAGCGACTGGATGTGGTTGGCATAGCTCTTTACTGTTCCAGATGCCAACACTCAAGCAAGAGACAGCATGTGTTCAGCCACACTTTGTGGTATTATAAATTCCCATTTGTATGCACAAAGCAAGGCATTCATATCATTAGTGTGAATTTCCCCCTTCCTGGAAATCAGGTGCTGGTAGAGACAGTCAGGAATCCAAGGGAGCCATCCTGGTCCTAATCAGGATGTGAGAAAATGAACTAGGAAAAGCTAGATCTAAATTCTACTCTTCTAACTCTATCTCTGTGACTTCAACCAAGACTCTTGTCCCCCTGATGGTCATATTCTCATCTAGAGAATAAGATTAGGCCAGTGAGGAGTTGTACACAAAGGGTCTTCACATCTGTAAAGATCCATTGTCCCAGTGTGTAGGAAGTGCCCACTTAATGTCTCTAAATGGATGGATGGATGGATGGATGGATGGATGGATGGATGGATAGATGAGATAATACACACACAAGCACAATGAGGTTTCTGACAGGGACATTTAAGATATTCATGATTAAAATCTGAGCTTACTGAAGGCCCTAAGTAGACATGCTCTATGATCTCCTGAGCAAGTGGAAGAAGCCAGCATACATCACTGTAAACCAACATTGAACCATTGTACCATGCTGCTTGAAACATTCCAGCAAGTCCCTACCACACCAAAAAGTAACACGAATGCCTGAACGTGGATTTCTAACTGTAGCTGCAAATCAATATTCCTCCAATTGAGCTTAGGTGGATTTGCAATTGCTTTGATCACTAAGCAGTGGCAGAAGGCATACTGTGACTCCTGAGGTTGGTAACTATGGCCAGGCAGTTTCTGTCTAATTGACTGAACCTCTGACCCTTGGAGCTTTGAAGTCTCATTGTAAGAAGGCTGTCCTGCCTAAGCCCAGCCATACTGTAGGGATGCATGGAGCTGTTTTGGAGCATGTTCTGGATCATAGTCTCTCCCAAGCACACACTGACCAGCTGAACTTCGCAGGCCCTGAACATGAAATGAAAACAATGGCAGTGAATATACCACCACTTGCCAAGCATATCATCCCAGCTGGAGCTACAGTAGAGAGGGGACAGAAGACCTGAGGCCTTTCCCAAATCTTGACTCACAAGATCTTTGAGTTTAAAGTTATGCTTGATATGCTAAGCTTTGGGAGCATTTGTCGAGTAGTAGTTGATAAATAGTAGTTACCTCCACTTTCATCTTGGGCTACTTTCCCTTTCTCCCTGATCTCTAGACACTCGAGTCTTTCGAGATAGGTGAACACCTAGCTTTTCCCCACACCAAGGTCTTTATTATTCTTGTTTACTTTTCTTGGGACATTCTTCCTTCATTTGGGCATGATTTACCCTCACCATCACTAGGACTTCTCAGCACAAGCACCACCATCTCAGAGGAGTTCCCATGACCTCTGGAATATAGCAGCTCCCCTTGTGCTTCTTTCGTAGACATTACTACATTTGCACCTGTTTTGCTTAACTATTTATGTGGTCTTTATCAACTAGTCTGCGGCTCCACAGGAGCACAATATTACCTACAGCTCCTGGAATGTAGCAGGTGCTCCATAAATATCCTCTTTCTCTTATTCTCCCTTCTGCAACAGCCCTTTGTTCTTCAGGGATGACACTGAAAGTAAATGCAGTCCATGATGAATGCTTAGGAGCCCTCAATCAGGTGGGGCAGGATGGAGGAAGAAAAAGCTGGGGTGGGTTATTGTAATAAATAATTATTCTCTAGGAAATTAGTTCTCAGAGAGTGGTCTCTAAGCCTCTTGCAGCAAGATCATCTGTGAACTTGTTAGAAATGTAAAACTTAGCCGGGCGTGGTGGCGCATGCCTGTAATCCCAGCACTTGGGAGGCTGAGGCAGGAGGATTGTTATGAGTTCGAGACCAGCCTGAGCTACAAAGTGAGCTTAAGGCCAGCTGGAACTGCATAGTGAGACCCTGTTTAAAAAAAAAAGACAAAAAAAAAAAAAAAAGAAATGTAAAACTTGTTAGAATGCAAATTATGAGCCTGTGTTCCAGATATATTACTTTAAGTCAGAATCTCTGACATTAAAACCCAACAACTTGGTTTGAATATGCCCTCTAAAGGATTATGACAGACAATTGAAAATCACACACAGTGATGGCTTTGTAAAGTCAATATAACAAACATGTATGTGGACTTTAAAACACTGTAAAAGCCTTTATCATGATTCATTAGATGCTGGATCTATAAGAGAGATTCTTTAATCAGGCTAGACCAGATGAGAATACAAGGACTCAGACTGATAGAACATCAAGGATGGCCACCATCTCCAGATAAAGGAAAGGTTTTGTCAGGTCTTGTTATATTTTGAGAATTTTGCTACCATATTGAGTATAAATTGGGTTTTAAAGGATTGAAGGTTGTACAAATGGATGTTTGTACTAGTCTGAATAGCCCTTCATCCACTGAAATCCTTTCAGCAGCAAGGAAAGAATTATCAAATAGCTAAAACAGTACAGAGCCTTTTTATGTTACTTTGCAAGAAACTCAGAGGCAGACAGAATTGCTACAATGGTATAACAGTGATGCAAGATCTTAGACCTTACATCAAGTGGAAGGTCATCTCCCAGGATTACAAGATCACTATAACAGCCTTACACTGGGCAGCATCCTAATCATGTAAGAAATAAAAGGGATGAAAGGTCCTTCCCTTTATGAAACCTTGATTCTATTTACCAGAGATGTAAAAATTTCCCAGAAGTCTCCTAGCAGACTTTTCTTCAGATTTCCCTAACCATGCTTGGGGAATATGTAAGTTTCTAGACCAATCACAGACAAAGGAGAATGTGATTGCCATGAGTACTGGAAACCCATCATGAGAAATATTAGTATTCTTAACGGAAGGGGAGAAGACTAGTAGATATCAAACAGCTATGAGACTCTCTCTTTAGAAAGGCATGAGTTCAGAGTCTGAAAAGCCAGATTACAGATGCCAGTAGAAGGTGCCTTCAGAAGTAACAGAAGACTCTGTATAGTTACTACAGCTAAATTAGATATAAATATTATAAGCAGTCAAATAGGATTGGCCCTAAAAGAAGGTACCACAGGAGATAAAAACATTACAATGTATTTTGGTTGGCGGTGCATTGCATGAAAGCCAAGCCTCAAGACAAAGATGAAATGATCACACTTACATAATTCCCCAAGGATAAACAATAATGATCCATAACTGACTTAGTCATCAGTTACCTGGATGAGGGACCAAGACCTCCTTGACCCATCCCTTCAAGGAAAGGTTCCTTGTTACTTCCATGTACAATTGCTATACGGTGTACTTCCCCACTGGATCCATATTACCTAAGTAACTATACTTGTAATGTTATTGGCTGCCCATAGTTTTGTCCTACCTTGTACTCACCTCATGATTTTGCACCCATTTTGTGATTTTTTTTTTCTATAAATCCTCCTTTGTGAAGTGGGATCATGAACAACCCACTATTCAGGTCTTCTTTCTTAGGTGGGAGTCATCTTTCCTTCGACAAATACTTCTTAATCTTAGCTCCCATTGTTCTTTAGAATTCACTCTTTGATTTTTGTAAACACGAACTCAGTGCATCACCCATCTAGCAGACTGGAAATCAAAACATTTTCCTTATGTCATTTGGAGATCCGATACCATTCCTGTAACATTTGGAGGTCCCACTGAGATAACTGAAAAAAGGAAAGAGTTTGCTTTTGTTTTATGGATTCTGGATCGTGATTCATTTAAGTAATCAAAAATTGTCATCCTTGTTTGTCAGTTGCTTACACCTTGAATTTTTATGCCATTTCTCTTTTAAGTATTGTCTTTTATTAAAATGATGGCAAACTTCAGTTAAAAATATGGGAAGATTACGATGTTTCTTTGGTGGAACATTTTGTTTTTGTATTCTTATTTTATATCTGAATTTACTGCTGTTCTTTGTTTGACTCTATGATTTATTATCTTATCTTAGACAGCAGCACTAAGAAAAAGTAGTTTTAGAGCTTCCTCTAATGGAGTTTGATGCTAACTCAATTGTGAAGTTATGAAATGATGTAAAATGAGATTTTTTAATGAAATCTAGTTTATATTTAGAAAATATACATGTGTATTAATAAATCACAGGCCCTAAGCTACCAGTCAAAAGCAATAGGATGGCAGTTCTTCACAGACATGAGGGGACAGATTTCACTAGGAAAGACTGTCCCAAGTCCTCCTCTGTACTCTAGATAAAATATCAGTCCTGTTCTGCACCAATTTCCTCACTTGTCTGATCTTCTGTTAGGGAGGAGGCAGTCTTAGCTTTTGAGGGTCCCCACTCCTTCCTTTCCAGGCTGAAAGTGATAACTCATGGGCAAGCGATCTCAGTAACTCACCATCAACATGAAAAGTATTTTCTGATCTCATTTCTGATCTTTTACCATCACATTATGCATTCCTCTTTTTTAAAAACTATGTAACCATTAGAGAAAGAAGCACACAGAAGTGTCCCAATCTTTCCTTCCTATCCAACCAATAAGAATCTTTGTCCCTTATAGAACTCTGACAAACAATGGTTATTCTGTCAGCTAATTAAGTGCTCTTAGGGAAGCTGCTGCTTTTAAAGAAAAGGACACAAGACAGTTTCTAGAGCACCTTTCCTGATCCCCACTGAAGTCAATGGTATGTTGATCAGACAAACAGCTGGATTCTATTCCAGAGGCAAGTCTCTAATTGCATGGAACCAGTTAAAGTGGAGAGGACAGCTTAGGGGTCATGGTCAGTGCGACTGTCTGGCAGATACTCAAAGGTTCTTTAGTAGAAACTAGGTCCTGAGACCCTGCCCGCCAGCCAAAAGAAAAACCTCTACTTATCTATCAGTCCTACCTACACACCTCAATGAGGTGAAAGGTAATGCTCTCAACAATCCTCTGTCCTGGAGTAACCAGAGAAGATGCTATTAGGGCCCTCTCTTAAGCATCCTTTAAGATTTGACTTAAGGTTTGGACTTTTCTCTCTGCTAATAAGTCAGAAAACCCAGTTTTTCTTCAACTCCCTGGGAGTTAACTTTTAAACTTTTTGCCCAGCTAAATCACTCTCCAACAGATCAGTCTGAGGAAACTTGTAACAACTATCTGCCTTTTACAACAAACAACAATTAAAGTAGTGACTTACACTTGAGCTTCAACTTTCTAATTAAGAGCAAAAGGGGTTTTAGTTAGCCCTTTTCTTCTTTCGTGTGCGTATAAAAAACTGATAAATGTGTTTATACAGACATTCAAGTTGTGGTTATTGAATAGTGTGTGTAAGTTTAACCTCTGAACCTCAGAGCCAGAAATATTAGAGTGGATTTTTAACAAAACTTGGCCTTTTATTGATGCTGAAGAAGTCTGCCTAGATGATTAGGTAGATAACACAAATGTCTTGGAGAATTCTTCACCATAGGGCCTAGGGCAGGATTTCTCTGAGACATTTACTTGATTCTAGCTATCTCTAGAACTGATCTCTTTTACAGGCTGAGGAGTGTTTCAATTTTCCCATTGGTCTGTTTTCCTCATATCTCTTTCAAAGTATTGTAAAGCAGTGTTTCAGACCTCTTGATTATTGGTTTTGCTAGCAACAGTTCCTGTTATAGCTGGAATCAAGGGTAGTTTGTGCTTTTAGAAACACATGGTAGGTGTATCAGTCTAAGTTTCTCTAGAAAATAGGGTCACAAGTCAGTAAAAGTGGCAAATAAAACCTGACCATCCTATTCTCTAGAAAGCATCCATGCTGCTCTGGAGCAGCATGTGAGGAGATGACTTCAAGATATGCAATCAAGTAGAAATTAAAAAGGATGCTAGTTCTTTCTCTCACATTTCATACGAGAGACCCAATCTCAAAATCTCTTACTCTTTGAAAAATAATTGTAAACACTGGAAAATATTTGGCTCTTGCATATTTAAAAGGAACCATTGCGCATTTTTTCTCTCCCATGACTGGCTTGCCTACCCTTTAGAGCTAAAATGGAATGCAGAGGGAAGTATTGATTACAATACTATTTCACTAATAGTACTGTACTCCAAGAAAGAAGTAAAATGGCCAGAATTGCCATATGTTCAGACATTTTTGGATTTAAAAATAACCTTGTATGTATTCAAAATGTAAATATAAGCAACAAGGAGCAAAGAGAGGATTCACCATACCCATGTCCATGTGTCCTTCCTCACAGTGTCGTCACTCAAGATCTAGGGAAGTTTTCAGATGACCTTAAGTATGTTGAGATCTTTAAAGGACGCATTCATACCTATGAATTAAACTAGAAAAATGCGACATTATTTATAAATCACATATTGACTTTTAATAAAAGTATTATAAGCTGTTATTACATTTGGAGATGAATATTATTTTGTTGATGCTAGAAGGCCATAAGATAGACACCCAGGGAAATAGATGCTTCTTACTAGAGCAAAGCAGTTCCTATAAAAGATCTCTACTAGCCTCCCAACAGTATGGGAGACTATAAATGATCTTCTTAAATCATTTATAAGAAGCATTGGTGAAATATACCTCTTTACGCCCTGATTAGATATGACAGGTTATACTTTAATTTTTTTATTGAGAACTGTCTATGAGATAGTTTCAAAGGTGATTAATAGGACAGTTTCAATAATTAATACATTGTACATTGTTATCTTCTTAGTGGTTATCCATAGTACAAGAAGCAGATGGGATATCCTGTCCAAACACTATTAGTACGAATCTTTCTTCTCATTCAGTTAAGCAAAAGTAACTGTATATCTATCCTAACTATGCTGTATATACAAATACAAAATGGCCCTTCTTTTGTATCCCCTCTTTTTGATTAGTCCTGTCAAAGATGGGTATTCCATTGGCATTTACATATTATCAGTGCATGGCTCTGAGTGAGACCACCCAGGGACACCAGATCCTGAATAGACCCAGAGCGCATCAATGAGAGAGAAGATATGCTCATAAGTGAAATAAACCAGAGCTGCATGTGTAAATATCACATAGTATAAGAAATCAAAAGAAGAAATACAAATAGAAAGGTATAACACAACTAGAAGGAAAGAATTTGAGCATCGGACAGCGAGGAGAGGGTAAGGACAAAAGCTGGAAAATAAGACAGAGACAAAGCCTTACATTTGTACACACAACATGGGCAAGACAAAGATCCTGAGAAACATCAGCAGGTTTTTCAAAGTAGCAGTTAAATGGTAGGATTCTTAACCCTATATTTTCTGATACCTGTGAACCAAGCAACTGCACTGAAGATAATAATGTGTAATAGAATGGTTACACTTGGAGTGACTGTCATTCTGGTCTGCTAAATACATAATTCCTGTCATGACATGCCAATTATTACCACATTGTCTCTCAAGTAAAAGGTTTTTCTTGGGGGGGGGGGGAATAAATGAAAAAAAAAGATACAAGAAAACAATGTTACAGGACTGTTCTGCTACAAGGCTCTATATGGTTAGATTTCTAAATTTCTATGTAATAATATGTGTATAGCATTATTCCTTAATTTTTTCCCTCATATTCTATAAGGACTTAAAATTCTATACATCAATGCTTGATGGAAAATATCTGTTCCATGTTATGCCTGAGATGTTTAATATGTAGACAAGGTAAACCAAACTGCATATATTGCAGGGTAATAATCAGCTTCTCTTCTAGATGGTTAACAACCTGTTTTCAGATCAAAAATTGGAGAAATGGAAGGGCTGCAAGTTCAGCCAACATTTTGGCACTAGCCTTTCAAGGGACATAGAAGAACCTGTACTGTAACATCATGGAACTCAGTTGTGCCCCAAATTTTCTGATCAAGGAGATTATGGAGACACAGAGGAATTCAATCAATGATGTATAGTGTGACTAAGGAGAGTCACATGGAGAAAAACTTTCTCACAGGTTTTCACACAGAGCAAATTGGTCAAGCAATGGCCATGACTAATCCACAAGGCTGACACTGACAAACGATCTATGGAGTGAGGTACAGGGTAACACGATAAACCCCGAGGGGACTTGACTGACCTTATCAGATACAAAAGTTACATCTCTTGTTGTATAGGTCTTGCTTTATCTTGGTCTTAACCATCCAGAAGAAAAGTATAAAAATGAGGTATATAAAGTCAAGCCATAATAATACGCTGAGCTGTAAATGGCTCTAGTCAACAGCTTCTGTGGATAACCCACTACTATTGTGGACTGCTGGACTGTATGGAGTGTTTTGCTGAATTCAAGCACCTGTAATAATTGAATGTCAATAGAATACCCATTTCGGACAGGATTGAACAAAAAAGGGGATACAAAGGAAGGACCATTATATATACAGAATAGGATAAACATGCAGCTACTTTCATCTAATTCTATGAAAAGAAAGATTTGTACTAATAGTGTTTGGACAAGATATTTTGTCTGCTTATTTACTATGGATTACCACTAAGAAGATAACAATGTAAAAAGAATTAATTATTGACACTGTCCTATAAATCAGCTTTGAGAAAAAAAAAAGATAGGTATACAGCTACATTCTTTTGGTTCAATGAAAAGAGGGATCTGCTCTAATAGTGTATGCAAATAGAATATCATGTCTGCACCTTGTACAACAAATAACCACTAAGGAAACAATATGTAATGTATTAATTATTGAATCTATTCTACTAATTTGATTTGAAACTGTCTCATTGTTATTTGTTCTTCAATAAAATTATGGAAAAAAAGAAATACTAGGCAGCTGAGAACAAAAACAACAAAAATGAAATCTTCAATGACCTTTTAAATAAGGATTCATCTAATATATCTTATATAGTCCTGCATAACTATCACTTTGAGAGCTCTTTATTGTTCATCCAGGAGCATACTTCAACTTCTCTTGCCTTTTGAATTATGTTCTTTGTTATTTCCTATATGCTACATCTGGAGGTATTAAAATATTTCAAGTTTACATAACTAGAAAATATTTTACTTTTAGTTTTCAAAGGTATGTTTGCTAAGTATAAAACTCAAAGAGGATAGATTTTTTTTTTCCTTTCAGTTCTTTAATTAGTCTAGTTTCTTACACAGTTGCTCCTTTTTTTTTCTAATATGGAATAAGATGCTATTTAATTTTTTTCTTCCATAGCCAATATTTCTATGTATATGCTTCAATCAGTTTTTTCTTTACAGTAAGTTTTGGACAATTTCATTTTTTGTGTATCTTGGTACGACTTTATTTAAATTTCTTGTGCAAAAGGTTCATTTTTCTTGGAAATGTGGTATTATAAGTTCAACTAAATTTAGAAATTTTAAATCTTTAAAAAAGTGTACTTCCATTTTGGCATTGATTTTATATCAGTTCTTCCTTGTCTTTACATACACACACACACACACACACGAAAAAATATGTATATAACCTGACATAAGTTTGATACTGTTTTGTGGAAATCTTCAATGACCTTTTAAATGGGTTCATCTAATATAATTATATTTTACATAGTCCTGCATAACTACCATTTTGAGAGCTCTTTATTCTTTATCCAGGACCATGCAGCAACTCCCCTTGCATCCTGGATTATGGTCTTTGTTATTTTCCATATGCTACATCTGGAGGTATTAGAATATTTCCAGCTTGTATAGCTGGAAAATATTTAACTTTTAGTTTTCAAAGGTATGTTTACTAAGTATAAATTCAATGAGGACAGATCTTTTTTTCAGTACTTTGAATAAATAAGTCTAGTTTCTTACCTACTTGCTCTTTTTTTTTCTAATGTGGAATATGATGCTGTTTAATTTTGTTATTCCATAGCTAATATTCTTTTCTATGTATATGCTTTAATGATTTTTGCTTTACTGTTAGTGTTGGGCAATTTCAGTTTGATGTATCTTGGTATGATTTTATTAATATTTTGTGCAAAAAGTTCATTTTTTTGGAAGTGTGGTGCTATAATTTCAACTAAATTCAGAAATTTTAAATCTTTAAATATTTGTTGTTATTACCCTCTTCTACTTTGAGAATTCTACTTATATTAATATAAGTTTCTTGAAAAAAATATTAGGTAACTATATCTGTTAATCTGAACAACAGATTTGACAATAAAAATAGTATGTCAACCATTGTTAACCAGCTATTCTTGTTTAGAAAATATGTAACATGTACTGTATGTTACCCTGTTTCTGATTTTTGTTCTTGCTTTTGTTTTTACTCTTCAAAATAAAATAAAATTATAATAAAAAATACTATAGGTGCATGAATTCAGCAAAACACTCCAACACAGTTCAGCAGTCTACAACAGTAGTGGGTTATCTGCGAAAGATGTTGACTTGAGCCCTTCACAGCTCAGTATATTAATATGACTTTACTTTATATACCTCCTTTTTATACTTTTCTTCTGGATGGTTAAGACCAAGATAAAGCAAGACCTATACAACAAGAGATGTAACTTTTGTATCTGATAAGGTCAGTCAGATACCCTCATGGTTTATCCTGTAACCCTGTACCGCACTTTGTAGATACTTATGACAAGTTATTCTTAAAGGCAGCTTTATTCCCTGGTCAGCCTCAGATATTAGTAAAAAGCTACAAAAGATGGATTTTCCTCCAAATAGCCACTTGACACGTCAGTGTGAATTGTATCCTCAAGATCGTATAATTAAGACAAGGATGAAGACAAGGGGACAAAATGAAGAGACCAAGAGAAAATGGCTGCCTTGTCTGTGGTCTTAGAAGGAACAAATCCTAAATCTGAATGCTAGGGCTCCAAGAAGAGTGTAACAACTAGACTCATCTGCTGCTGCTGTGGAAAGCCAGGCCACCTTAAGAGGGAGTCAATAAGAGGCCACCTGGACCTCATTCTGACTGTGAAGATGACCACTAGAAGTCAGACGACCCTGAAGTGGAGGCTACACAGTTCATGCCCATCTTACCAGCTGGTCCAGCAAGACTGAAGGGCCCTGATCATTCTTATAGAAGACTGTCTGCCTTCTCCCTCTAGCCAGACTGTCATCTCCATGGGACTGTCATCTCCATGGAGAAGCCCTCTGTAATTGTAACTACAGAGCAAAAAGAAGCCAGCATCTTGCTGAACACTGGCTTGTATCTCTCATCTTTTCACCTTGGCCTTCCTTCCAGCCATCATTACTCAGTGAAAGAAGTCACTGGGGAGAAAGCACTTTATTTCTCACAACCTTTGGGTTGGGTTTTCTCCTCATTCAATACTTTAATTATGGCTGAAGGTAAAGTTGCCCTCCTGGGGAAAGATATTTATTTCAGTGCTGTTATATGTATACATAAGTATCTTTCCCCAGGAGGGCAACTTTACATATATATCAGGTACACTTCCTCCCCCTGATTGAGACAGAAATAAATCCTGAAGTATGAACAACTGAAGGAAGAATAGGGTTGGCGAGATAGCTAAGCACCTGCTTAGGCAAGTGTAGGACGCAATGTTCGATCCCCAGCTCCATGTGCCACGCGACTCTGCCCCCAGGGCATGCTGAGCCAGCCACTGAGACCGGGTGCGGTAGTGTATGCCTTATACTCCCAGCACTGGGGTGACTGAAGGCAGGAGGATCACTACAAGTCTGAGCTACATAGTAAGACCCTGTACCAAATACAAAAAAAAAAAAAAAAAACTAAAGAAAGAGAAGCTAGAACAGAAAGAGCTGCTTTGGTACAAACACATCTCAAGAATCTTACTGTTTTTCTTCAGCAGAGATAATACCCTCTAAGGACTATTAAAGTTAAAAAAAAAAAAAGGACTATTGCCCATAATTGATAATTTAAGGGTGCAAGCTTTACTTAGAGTCTGTGATAGCAAATGCAACACTCAGATCTTGGGAGTTTGAAAATCTGTGGGAAGTGGACATTGATAAAGGCCATTAGATTGCAAATGAGGCCAGAGCACCAATCTGCCCGGTGGCACCTATTCCGTACACTCTCCTTCAGATTTTAGAAGATGCTGGTTGGTTTGCGAATTAAGTTTAAAAGATGACTTCTTTCATATTCCTTTATATACAGATTCCCCATTTCCTTTTTCTTTGAAAATCCTCACTATCAGGTTTCTCAGCTAACTTGTGTTAGATACAAACCTACACAATCGACCAGCGAGGCATTCTAATGTAAATAGAAGATTTATTGGGGCAACAAGCCAGCTGGCTGTCTAGCAGACCAAGACAGCAGTGAACAGAGGAGGTATAAGAGACATTATAGAATCTTTTAGGGAGGGTTGTCACTGGCTGGAAAGCTAAGGGAGAACTAATATTGGCAGGCTACCTGGTCCGTGGGGGACCTTCAATGTTAACAAAGAAGATGTTCTGTGGTTGCTTGCACAGGTCAAAGTCAGGTGGACCTGTTCTGCAGTTTGGCTCTGTGTGGGGCCAAACTGGGGAGAAAGCTTGCGGGCAGGGTACCTGGGAAGCCAAGAGAGAGAGAGTGTATGGGGAAAGATGTCTGGGAAACTTTGAATCTTGACCTGTCAACTTGGACTACACCTGCTCAAGAATTCAGACACATCCTTCATCTTTTTGAGAAAGTTCCTTGCCACCACTTGTTATGTTTTGAACTTTCCCAAGTAACAGTTTGCAATATTTAGATGATCTCCCATCCAAGTACTAACCAGGCCCGACCCTGCTTAGCTTCTGAGATCAGATGAGATCAGGTGCGTTCAGAGTGCTATGGCTGTAGACCATATATTTAGATGATATATTGTGTGTCCTTCCAAAAGAGCTCTCTGGCCAAGGCACCCAGGCTCTACTGAATTTCCCAGCATACAGGGGTTATAAGGTCTCTAGAAATAAAGCACAACTTTGCAGCTTTGAGGCAAAATACCTGGGCCTTATACATTCAGAAGCCCAAAGGCTAAGGAAAGAGTAAATTAAACCAGTAAGTTACTTCCCAAAGCCCAAAACTTGAAAACAACTAAGGAGATGACTAGAAATTAGACTTCTGTTGCCTCTGGAGATCAGGATATGCTGAGGTTACACAACTTCTCAGAAAATTACCCCCAAAGTCTTCCTATATCTTAACCTTGGATACTGATTCCCAAATAGCATTCCAGAACCTTAAACAAATGCTTTAAGTGCTCCATCTCTGCACCTACCTACAGGACACTGCCTGTTAATGAAAGAAGGGGCATATCTCTGGGGGTACTTCCACAGGATACAGGTTCTACTTATACTTTAGGTATCTGAGTCATGTGTTAATCATTGTAGCAAAGGGAAGGACTTTGTGCCTTAGCACTATGGATGCTATATCTCTCCTAGTATCAAAGGCATTAGAACTGACTTTTGACAAAGATCTCAATATATATATTTGTCAAAATGTGGCAGGACCCCCTTCTTCCAAAGGGAACTATGGTTATCAGACAACTGACTTCTTTAATACTAGGTTTCATTTCTAGAAAGACAAGCCTTTAAAATATAGCAATGTTCCCCTTTAAGCCCTGTCACCTCTCTACCAGAGAAATGAGGAAATTGAAGTTGAAAGACATGACTGAGAACAAGTAATTCTCCATACTTATGCATCCAGGGAAGACTTGTCAGACACACCCCTAACTCACCTGGATGACCATCTTCTGTGATGGCAAATCCTTCATCAAAACAGCAACAAGAAAGGGAGGCAGAGTATGCAGTAGTGACTCTACATAGGATACTTGAAACTTCTTCACTTGGCCCTATGGCTAGTGCTTAGCTAGCAGAACTCACACTTCTGACAGGATTTTATGACTCAATGAAGGTCAGAAAGTCAATATTTATACTGATGATTATTGTGTATGGCTAGCCCCCCATTATAGGACAGCTTAGTAGAAGCATCCTAGCCGGGCGTGGTGGCGCATGCCTATAATCCCAGCACTTGGGAGGCTGAGGCAGGAGGATTGTTGTGAGTTCGAGACCAGCCTGAGCTACAAAGTGAGCTTAAGGCCAGCCTGAACTGTATAGTGAGACCCTGTCTCAAAAAGACAAAAAAAAAAAAAAAAAAAAAAAAAAAAAAAAAAAAAAAAAAAAAAAAAAAAA
>PVKA01000733.1:0-32441 GCA_004027165.1 Ctenomys sociabilis
TCTCAGCTGCATTCTGTAAGCACCTAAAACCAAAGCCATGTGGATGATACCAGGGTCTGCTGCCAGCTAGAGCAGTAGCCAGGCTTCCTTCTGGCTTGGCTGTAGGGGTCAAACGCCAGGATGGCTGAACACTGACCCCGATTTCAGGGAACAAATTCTCCATGCTGGCGCCATTCTGGAACCTGTGGTGTCCCCTGCCACCATTCTGGAACATGTGGCTCTCCGGCTTTTTCCTCAAAGCAAAAATCTCTGACCTTTTAAGTTCTGAGGCTGCGAAGGGTGGAGACCTGCTGCCTCCTGTGATGCCCTCAGGCCATCTTTTCCATTCTCTGGTTCCTTTCCAACAATGGGGATCCTCTGAGCTCCATCTTTGCAGTCCACAGCTTTCCTGTAGCTTCCTTTCTGGTCAAGCTCATGACATTTTAAATCATCCTGCTGTACTCTTTGCTCTTGATTCTCAACATAAATCTGGCTAAAAGCCCCCAAAGACAGCCATGCAATTGCCCCAATATTTGACTGCTTTTAAATGCCTTTTGAAAGATTAATCAGTCCACCATGCTTAATCTCAGTCTTAGGCAGAGTCTCTGGGCACAAGCAAAGTTCAGACAGGCTTTCAGCCGGGCCGTAGCACTGGTCACCTGGACTCCAACAACCACTGCAGTCCACCTTCCCAGCAGAAGCCCCCCAGCCCGGTCTTCACAAGCTGGCTTTCTATCAGCCTTCTGGTTTTCTGAACTCCGGCCAGAATCTCCCCTACAGAGCAGCTGAAGCTCTTCCAGCTCTTCACAAGTAGACCTCTCCAAACCTTTGCTATCTCTTCCCATGAGCCATTCCCAAAAGCTTGTAATTCACATGGCCAGGTTTAGCCACAGCAATGACCCCACTCCTCTGGTACCAATTTCCTTCTCAGTTAGTCCTCTCTCACTAGGACAAATACCCGACACCCATAATTAAGGAAGGAAAGGGTTATTTAGCTCACAGTTACTGGAGGTCTCAGTCCATACTTGACTGGCTCCAAGGCAGAGCGGCACAGGGCAGAGGGCGTCCATTCATGGGGGCGGAACAACAACGATGGCAACAGGGAGAGGCTGTCTCTCCATCTCACTTATATTTCACTCAGGCTCTCTGCCCCAGGCCCGGGGAAGTATGCGCACCCCAAAATATATTAAAATCTGTGGGAAAATGTATAGAAATATTTATGAGGAAACACGGACCGGCGTGGTGGTGCACCCCTGTAATTCCAGCACTTTGGGAGGCTGAAGTAAGAGGAAGACTGTAAGACTCTTTTCCATTAATTGAAAGAAAAGGAGGAGAAGGGGTTGGGGTTGTTGCTAGCTGCAGAGGCCCTGGGTTGAACCCCCATATTGTAATCAATCAACCAACAGAAAAAGAAATCCTACCATTGTGGACTGCTGGACTGTGTTGGAGTATTTCGCTGAATTCAAGCACCTATAATAATTGAGTGACAATAGAACACCCATCTCTACAGGACTAAACAAAAAGGGGGATACAAAGGAAGGACCATTCTGTGTTTATATATACAGTACAGTTAGGGTAAATATGCAGTACTTTCACATAATTCTATGAGAAGAAAGATTTGCACTAATAGTGTTGGGACAGGATATCCTATCTGCTTCTTGTACCATGGATAATCATTAGGAAGATAACAATGTAAAAAGTATTAATTATTGAAACTGTATTATAATTCAGCTTTAAAAAAAAGATAAGTATACAGCTGCATTCTCTTAATTCAATGAATAGAGGGATCTGCTCTAATAGTGTTTGCAAATAGAATATCATGTCTGCACCTTGTACAACAAATAACCACTACGAAAACAATATGCAATGTATTAATTATTGAATCTGTTCTATTAATTTGATTTGAAACCGTCTCATTGCTATTTGTTCTCCAATAAAATTATGGAAAAAATAGATATAAAGAAAAAGAAATCCTGCCCTTGTCTCAGGTCTCCCCCGTATCCTGGGGAATCCCTCAGCATGGTGTCGAGCTGACGGCGTGTGCCGGGCCATGCGGACACAATGCACGCACGCAGGGAGAGAGCAGGCGTCTGTGGGAAAGCCGCCCCTGGATTACGCTAATCCATTAATCCACCAGTGGATTAATACAGTGAAGAGGAAAGAGCCCCTGCGATGAACTTACCAGCAATCTACTCTCCCCAATTCCATGGATTTAGGGCTTTGGGGCCTGATCTGGGTCTGTGATAAAACTTGTGAACAGACACAGTGCTCTGACCTCTCCCAGCCCCTCTTCCGCCTGGTGCATTTTGGGGGGATGATTGGGGGCAAAGCCAGGGCTTCATGCAGGTTGAGCTTGTGCCACTGAGCTACACTGTAGAGAAATTAAGGCAGGAGCTCAAGAAGACGCCACTTGATCTCACCACTACTGCAAAGTAGAATAAAATCTGCATTAGGCTGTTTGTGGAAAAAAGGAGAAAGTGCCAGTTACGCTGGGGAACACACGGATGCCGCCATGTAGGGCTTCTGAGTCACACAGGTGTGTGGGTACACACTCGTGAACACACATGCACATGAGCACACACACATGCGCACGTGAACACATGCACACACACACACACGTGAACACATGCACACTGTTCTACTTCACAATCCCAATTGCACACACACATTTCTAAGTGAGTCAGACACTGACTCACAGAAAAAGTCACTCCTGCACATTCAGGGTAAACTGAGTCACCTGAGATGGGCACCACCAGGGGGACAGATGAGAGCAGGGGAGGCCTGACAGTGGCAGCCGCAGTTACCACGGGGTTGTAGGTGTTCCCACGGGGACACAGAGGTCCTCGAAGACGGAGCGGCCTGGTAGGCAACCACCTAGGCAAAGCGAGAAGCCGCCCTCGCCCCACACAGACTTGCTCACCAAGGGCAGAGGTCACGGCGAAGCAGGTCATCGACCGATAAGGAGGAGCCATGAGGAGCCCTGAATAAGTCCTGGGGGCCTGGGGGCTCACTCGGCCGGCATTGAGGGCTAAGAGGGCAGCCAGCAGTCCTATTTGTAGCTTATGAACTCTGTGTTTTAGCAAGTGCGGTTCTTGTCCTCCAAATAAAATAAATCCTGTATTTCATTTTCCATTTGATCTACAGTGATTAAATTTCTAGCGCAAGCCCTAACGCTGGGTACATTTATGTCCTTTTGATTACACATAGACTTGAAGTCACACAGCTTAATGTCGCACTGCTTGAGACGGCACAGTATCAGCGTCATTCTTTTCAATATCCGGCTTAGGAAAAAGGACATCTTGGTCTCCCGGTGGTAGCCAGATGATGAAGCTGCCCTGATTCCAGCTTGTCCGGGTGGAGTCCCAGCGTCTGGGCTGCGTGAGTTTTCCTTTTTGAGCTGAAGGTTTTCTTCATCATGGATACAAGCGCAGGGCTGGAAAAGGCTTGTGGGGACCACGTGCAGGACATCTGTGATGCGTCGTCCTGTGACCTTCTGATGCACCCAACCTGCAGGGGATGACCGTCCACCCCAGGAGTGGCCTCAAGGAGCCCAGGGTCCTGTGGCCACCGCAGGTCACGGGTGACACGCAGTCTGCCTCTGCTGCAACCTCGGGCCTCCCAGACCCCGTCCCCGGATGTCGCGAATCGGTAAGCCTCCAGACTGCGCGAACCTCAGTGCCTCTGGGTCGTGCATAGGTGGGAGCGCACCGCCTTGCGCGCCTGACGTGCTCCGCTCGCCACTTCTCGCGGGTCTCATCTGCGCTACACAGGGCAGCACACCTGTCTGGATTCTGGTTCTCTGTCCCACTGCGTGACCACACCATAGCTTGTGTGCCCTGCTTCTGAAGGGTATTTGCATTGTTCGGGGTTTCGGCTTCATGCCCAATGCAGCAATGGACTCTTGTTTGATTTCTTTCCATTGTATGATTGTGACATACAATGGTTGCATCCATCATAGGCAGTGGTGCCTGTACGCGGCACATCTTAACTCTTCTTATGTCTCCCTCCCTTCTTCCCTCCCTGTTGTGGCTTGCGTCTAGATGTCCCCCCAAGTCTCATGTGCTTGTAAGTAGGGTTTGCACAGCTGGCCGATCCGGGGTGTGTGACCCTGGGACTGAGGCTGTGACCACTAAATTAGCCCATGGATTGGTCTACCACAGATCTGGATTCAGACAACAGGAAGGCCCGGTTGCTACGAGCAGTATCACCCTGAAGGCTCATAGCCTGGGTGGGATAAAAGCAAAAAAGAGGCTTGCTGCAGCCTGTGACTTCCTGCCTGCCCTGCCACAGACTGTCTCCCCTGCCACGCCTTTCTGCCACGCTGCCCTGCCCTAGAGCCAATTGGCTGTGGACTAAAAGCTCTACAAGCCCTGAGCTGAAATAAACCTGTCCTCCTTTTACGCTGGTTATTGGGTATTTTGGCTCAGCAACCGGAGAGTAAGACCCCCCTTCCTCTTTTCCTCCCCGCCCTTCTATCCTGGCTCCCTGCCCATTTGTGAAGCTCTGTCTCGCATTTCCTATTGCCGACCTTTTATCCAGCTCTTTATTTCTGCTTTAGGTCTCTCGTAGAGGAGCCGTGCAATGCTCACACCTGTGTGCTCGGCTTTCTTCACTTGGGTTGTGGTCTCAAGATGCTAAGATCACTCTTTTAAATAAATTGCCTTCTAATCATTTGTTTATTTATTTATTTGGTACAGGATCTCACTGTGCAGCTCAGACTCGTGGTGATCCTCCTGTCTCAGCCTCCCCAGCCCTGGGGTCACCGGCGTGCGCCACCACTCCTGGCTCCGGTGGCCTGCACAGCAGCACAGCATGTGGCACCGGGACCAAACCTAGGTGCTGGGGCTTGCCAGGCCCACCGAGCGGCCCCCTCGGCCCTGCTAGGGCAGCTTGGCGCATGCGCGCTGGCTCAGGACCGGCGCATTGACAATCCGAACAGACAACATCACGCAGGTTTCAAGTGCTGATGCCAACTTTTTACACAGCTACTAATAGTGTGTGAGCTTTTTACCCCACATTCTTCACAATGGTAGAATTGATTTTATAATTTTATCCGATCTACAACAAATCTAAGAATTACCTAGTAAAATAAAAGTATTTTGTATTGTAACTTCCATCCTCCTGGTAACTAATGAAGTTGACTATTTCCTTAGACATTTTTGTCCAGCCTGGCCTCGAATTCACTTCGTAGCCCAGGCTGGCCTTGAACTTCCCACCGGCGTCCTGCCTCAGCCTGCCGAGTGTTGATTCCAGACGTGTACCGCCCCTGAAGTCTTAGGTAACACATTTTCAAAACCTTTTCATTTGAGTAACATTGTAAAAGAATTAAAATTGGAAGACTATAGTCAACATCATATGAAAAGGGAGAAAACAATGAATGACAACACAGTGTCAACACAGGATCTGTGGGAAGGAACTTATTAGCCGGGGTAAGAAGAGTCACAGTTCCCGCCTGTGTCCCTTCCCAGCCGCCGGGTGTAGCAGGAGACCGCGCCGCCGCTGCAGTCTGTTTATTTCCACCAGGGGGCAGCACAGCCCTGCAAATAAAGTCAAACAATTTTACACGCAGAGCAACGACACAACTAGGGCTCGGCACAGCTTCTCAGCCCGAGAACGCAGGCAAAGCTGACTCTGCGTCAGCCGCCTCCCTTCTTTCCTTCACTGCACGGTGAAGAGAAACCCCTCGACGTGGTTTATCTTGCTTCAGAAAAATATCACAGTCATCTTGAGAAATAAAGCACATGTGGACATAAAAGCCACCTCTGTAGAAGACATACGGCGTTTCCCACGGAAATGCACTGAAACGTGCATCGAGGCTGATTGAACTGGTATAAGCATCGAACGCTACTACTCACAGAATTTCAGAACTATGAGTGAAGGCATAAACAGTGGTTGGATAAGGGTTGGAGCCCTGAAGGCCCCAGCGACGGAAGACCAAGGTCGGGGTCTCGGAGACCAGAGAAATGAAGGGGTCATGCACAGCGACCCACACCTGGAACGCCAGCTACCGGGGAGGCTGAGGTAGGGGGGTCGCCAGTTCAAAGCCAGCCCGGGCAACTTAGTGCATTGTCTTAAAGTAAAATATACAAGGTTGGGGCGATTTAGCTCAGTGGTTGAGGACTGGTAAGGCTGATCCTTGGGGGCGGGGGGGAGAAAAAAATAAAGGTGTGAAAACAAAATGTTTGGGGCAGAGTCAGGGGCACTCCAGAGCCAGCCAGTGACCAAGGAGGGCAGAAGCTGCAGGGCTGGAAGAGAGAACGGTGGGGCATAGCGGAGAGGACTGTGGACAGGAGAGGACTTCTGGCCAGGGTGTGCGCCTGTGCAGAGACAGCAGGAACTGGCCGGGCGGGACACGGGTCGGGAGGCGCAGGCCGGGTCGCAGGCTAGAGGTGCAGTCAGAGGGAGGCTCCCCCCAGCAAAGGCCCCGGGAGAGTAGGGGTGGAACCCACCGTCTCTGCCGCAGCACTTCCGGTGACTCTGATAGCGACCCAGAGCCACTCCCTGGCAGCCAGTGTGCACCTCCAGGGCATGGAAGGACCCGCGTGTCCCCGCTGCAGCCGTGCCTCCCACATCTCCCTTCTTGCCTCTTTACAAACCTCAGCCTTCTCCAGCCCCAGCGTGCTGCTCTGGCTGTCCCCTCCCCCATCAGATAGCAGGACCCCTCTGCTTTCCAGGCCGAGGCCTCTTTCCTCTCTGACAGTGGCTGGACTGTCCACGCCCAGGGAGATCCGGGCTCTTCCCACTCCAGGTGAGCATGTGGCCAGCGCTATTTTTATTTATGGATTTTTAACCTTGCTCTATCCTAACGCGTTAAGTACAACCTCATTGCAGCTTTTTTTTCAGAATGATGCTTAATATTTGTTAGTGTCCTCTCCAAAAACAACAAAGCATAAGAAAGTGCCTCTCTGCCCTTCTAACAGCTCTCTGTCGCCTCTGACCTCTATTTCAAGGACACACAGTACCATAGCCTTGTTCAGCACTGGTTTACCCACTCCCTGTTGGCTTAGATGTCAGCCGATAGGAGATAGCAACACAGTATTAAATTTGTAGCACAGAGATGGTTTGCAGAGCTTTCAATGCAGATGGACAACCATGTGCGACAAAGACTTTTTAAGAGGCTGGATATGAATTTCTGGTGGCAGCAAAATGGTCCCTGCCCTATGACACCCTTGCAGCATTCTCTGCTGGCATCTTTAGAATTACAGTGTGCAATGCTTGGTGACTTTTCTTCCTTTTTAATCTTGATTCTGTGATTCTGTCTCATTGGACTAAGATTTTATCGATGCTTTCTGTATTGCTGAATTGTTCATTTTCTAATTCAGTTGTGCAGAAGATCCCCCATGTGTACGGTGCCCTTCCTCTGTGACATGTGGGGTGTGGGATATGCCCAAGTCAGGTTCAGCTCAGGTTCAGATAGGTGGGGTGGGGAAGTCAGGGCAGTGCCTAGCAGGTGTAAGGAGGCCCCGGGCTCCAGGCAGCTCTGGCTGCCCAAGGAGGGGCCCAGCTCCCCGCCCTGATCCTGCAACAGGGCCACCGGCGGTGCAGGAGAGCCGGGCCGCGGCCTGTCCACCATCTGCTGGTGAGCAGCCAGGCTCTGCCATGGCCGTGGGCATGGCCACACTTGCGGCCTAGCACAGCCACACAGACAGGAGTGGCAGTGCCTGGCAGCTGGGCTTGGGGAGCTCCACGGCTCCGGGCAGGGCCAGGCAGCTCTGCTCCTGTGTCAGGGACCAAGGCTATAAGAGCTGAAGGAAGCTCTGTGCAGGCTGGTGTGTGCCGCTGCAGTACAGCTGCCCAGGGCTACAGCTGGCAGCCTGCGGGAGGGGCAAACCTGCCTTCCCAGGGGCGTTCATTGAGCAAAGCCACAGTGTAAGGTGGTCTGAAGGTGGGACACGACCACAGCCATCAGTAAGATTACAAGCTCGGTGGCTTGGGTAGCATCGCCCCAATAGGATATCAGAAAGCGGGCATGAGGTGGGATGAGACTGTGGTCAACCAATAAAGTCGCAAGTACTGTCATTTGGGTAATACTGATTCGTCAGGGATCAAATTGGGAAGTGAGTCATGGGGCACGCGCTCCAGGCACTGCAGGACTTCCCTGGAAGGGTGGGGGAGGAGGCCTGGCAGCCACCCCAGGGACTGGCGCCTCCTTAGACATCAGGGGCTGCCGCTCGTCCCTAGGGGAAGTACAGGGTGGGCAGGCCCTTTCTTTGTTTTTCCTTTTTACTCTTTCTTCTTGTTTCTTGAGACAAGGTCCGGCCTCCAGCGAATGACCGCCAGCCACAGTCGTCTGGGCACGACTCCAGCCCCGTCCTGCCACCAGGACACTTCTGGCTGACTTAGCTCTCTGTAATAACAGGACCTGTACACACCGACATGTACACACATACGCAGACAAGCCCATTTATATATATGGGATGTGTGTATGTAATGCTAGACGCGTGCACACGTGCACACATGCCCCAGGTACATGTGTATATAATCCGTATGCTTATAGACACACATGCATGCATGCACGGACGCACACGTGTACACAGTACATATATGTATGTGATACGCACATACACTGGGACGTATAATACATATGCGTGTAATAATGTATGCACACACGTACATGGTGTATTTGGTCCTCCGTATTCTCAGATTCTACCAATCAAGAAAATATTTGGGAAAGAAAGCCGAATCCCTCCTGCATGTGAACAGCCCTGCTTTCTTGTCATCGGTCCTTGAGTGACTCAGCACAGCACCTCTGTACCCAGCACGGATACAGTGTTAGGTCTTAAAAGTAATCTGGAGCCCACCTAAGGTACCTGGAGGATGCATGAGGCCCACGTGCAGATACGAGCCCAGGTTGCATAAGCAAGTGGGGCATCCACGGAATTTGAAGTGTCCCGGGAGTACTGCAGCTAATAATCCCCATATATCAGATAGGTGATAGATACAGACAGGTGGCGGGGGGGGGGGGCAGAAAAAGGGAGGGAGGGAGAGGGAGGGAGCGGAGAGACAAGCGGGGCGCAGGGGGCACAGGGTGCGGCAGGCTGGGAACCCGGGAGGAGCTGGTGCTGCTGTCTCCAGCGAAGTCCTCGGCTCCAGAACCCTCCTCTTTGAGGGACTTGTTCCTCTCAACCTCCTGCAGGCTGCAGGGACACAGGCCTGATCTGCGTCTGCTCCACTCACAATCACCCTAAAAGCATCCCTTGCCGAGTGAGGCATGGCTGGTGCCTGACAGGAACGGCCCACTGAAACTGGCAAAATCAGCCCTCTCTCGAGCAGGTCTGCTTCTGATGCTTTATCACGTAGTGCGTCTCTTCCCTCTACCTGAATTTTCCAGCTTCGCAGCAGGTCAGCAAAGGACCACAGAAGGGTGCTGGGAGGGACACGCGCTTGCACAAAGTGCCTTCCCGAGGTGGTGACGGGGTCACAGCGGTAGTGTTCCTCAGGTCCCTATTTCCAGAAGGTGCAAAGGATTCATTTGCATCTGTATCCTGCATATCATAAAGACCCTGCCACCTCCAGGGACTAAAAGGCATGTGGGTTTTTATTAAGATCACAAATCTACACCGAAATGCTTCTCCTGCGATGCCTTTCTGTGAAGAAAGGAAGGCTGCCTGCGGTCAACAGGGAGCATTTCCGGCCCGAGCGCTCTCTCTGGGGCTCTGGCATCCAAGGCGCACACGGCCCATGGTGTGGCCCCTTCGGCAGCATCTGCCTTGCTGGCCAGCTCTCCCCTGTGGAAACCTGAGGAACCTGCTCCTGGACAGCGATTCTGACAGTCCACCCGGCAATGCCCTGTGCCGCTTGCGAATGCAGCGATGTGCCGGCTCCCGTGGCCTAGCAGCGGAGGCTGTGGCTCCCCGTGGGCCGCAGCAGCTCCCTCCTGGTCCTAGTGACCCCGGCATCCTCTCTCCATCTCAGGTTCCACCAGGCCGAAGGTCCGAGATTTCCTTGCGATTCCTTGTAGGTCCTGGAGAAAGGCATCCACTGGGCCTGCAGCTGCAGGGCCTTCGGCTTGCCCAAGGCTGGCCCCTCTCCGAGTCCAGCCCGCTGTGCAGGGCCCTTGGTGCCCCCAATGCAGCCCCCTCCCAGGAACCCCTTAGCAGTTCCTTGTGAATGAGCGAGCACACGTATAAGTTAGGAAGAGCGGGCTTGGTTTTGTTTTTCCTGTAGAAAAGCGCGCATAACCCAGTTTACCATCTTGACCACTTCTGAGTGCAGAGTTCAGTCACATCAAGTGCATCTGCAGAGTAAAGATTAGAAAAGCAATTCCAGGCTGCTGGAGTAGCTCTGTTAAGCGCCAAGCTCACCACTGCTATGAAGTGTGTCTCCAGAAAAGAAATGTCAAAGCACAGAGCAGAAACTGGTGGCTGAGTGACGGTGTTTTCACGCACAAGCGTGACCCATCACTTTCTTAGCGAGTGCCAGCGGCTGACCTCCAACGCCCCTCCGTGTCACAGAGGATGCCAGGTTGTCTTTGCTTTTTAATTCTGAACAACAGTCCCCGGTGTGCACCGCATTTTGCTAACCATTCACTTACCAGGCCCGCACCCTCCCACCTTTGTGAAAGCGCTGCCTCAAGCACAGGAGCACAGTGTCCCAGCACTGCCGCCTCTGCCGGCTTTCAGTGCTGCTGGCAGCTGCCCAGAGGTGGAATGGCTGAGCTGCAAGGCAGCTGCACTCGGTGTGTTGAGGAGCCCCCCTGGGAGCGAGTGCTTTGAATAGAGCCTGTTCCAGGAAGGGGCGCTGCTCTGCAGAGCTAGAGCCTGAGCCCTGGGCAGGGGCGGCCCGCGGCTTGTGTGGGGGGCCCTGGAGACGCCGCCATCTGCTGTGACCGCACACTGCTGCTCCAGAGAGGGGATGATCTTCCCAGAGGAGGTGTGGGACTTCTGAGACCCAAGCTGGGCTCCTCCAGTAAAGCTCTGGTCACCCTTCCCCTCCAGGACACTTTGTGAGCTGAACCCCCTTTACTCAGACATCGTTAGCCATCCCTTAAGCGCCTGGCTGGCCCTCTGGGGCCTCCTCATCTCTGGGTCAGGTGGGCCCCTCAGAGACAGTTCCTGTAGGCTGACACTTTGGTGAAGCAGAAGGTTTAGCCCATTGTTTCTCTAACCTGAGTGTCACCTGCTAAGCACGTTTTACATTAAAAGGTCAGTAACAGCACGCCTGCCTAACACGCGTGGGCCCTGGTGAGCTACAAGGAGGACCCCACGAAGACAGATGGTGTGTACACAGGTGTGTGCACAGGTGTGTGTACAGGTAGCTATTTATAGGGCTCAGGTCAGCTAGCTAGTACTCATGTCTGTCATGCTAGTTTGGAAAAACGAAACTTGGTACCAACACCCAAGCAATGCGCATGATCACTGTTACTTTAAATGACTGAAAGTGGGCCAGCCAAATAGCTCAGTGGATTAGAGCACCCGCAAGCAGGCGCAGGGGCTGAGGGTTCGATCCCAGGGCTGAGGGTTCCATCCTGCTGTGCCTACCCCACCCCCTGGGCCACACTGAGATGGCAATTAAGACTGGGTGTGGTGGTGTGTACCTCTAATCCCGGGTCTTGGGAGGCTGGAAACAGTAGATCACTACGAGCCCAATCTAGTAGTGAGACCCTGAACACCCTGTAGACTCTTCCCCCAAATATAATAAATAAATAAATAAATAAGAACTGGTGAAATGTCAAGACATCTAAACTTGATCATTACTGGGCATGCCTGAATCTCTTGTGGATTGGCTATGCTATTTGAAAGTCAAAAAACAATATACATAATTCATGCTGTATATTGTTCATAATTTTTGTCTTTTTTTCATTTCAGCAGAAAATACTACTTCTGTTGTTAGGATCAATATTTTCATAAAATTTGCATTCTGTAGATTGTAGCAACCAGTTAGAACTTCTTGAGTCACTTAGGTTCTCCGGTTGCCTCTGTAAGTTTCACTTTGAAGAAGCTTCTGTTTGCTGAGACTAGCACCCCAAAGTCACTGTCAAGGCTGTAGAAGAGTTCTCAGCAGCTGAGGCCGCCAGGAATTTACGCATCTTACTCAGACACACAGTGCAAGTGCGTAAAAGAGATTATCGCTGTAGCATAAAGTAAGTCAAAAATGTTCGAATTGCATCATTGGAATTGTTACTGCTTGTGTGGTTTTCAGGGCGCCTGACTCATGGGTATGTGTAGGCAGCAGGCTTCACACCTCATCTCCGTGGACTGCCTTGGGCACAGTTCAAAAGGGAATGCGGGGCGCGCAGGTGAGAAGTCACCCTTGGACACCGGGCCCAGGAGCCCTGAGGAGGCGTCCGTGTTTCGGGAATCACTAATAAGAAGTGGACGCTGGCACGGGGCAACGACCCTTGGCTGTTTAGGAATCAGTTGCATCCAGGCTACCTGCAGGGAGGAATCTGACACAAGTTGTTTGTCTCCTTCCTCAGCGTGCGTGCACTGCCCTCTCCACGGCTGAAGCCATGCAACCCGAGCGCCTTCTCTAGGTGCTCAGTTCTTGATCACAAGGTCGTGGACTTGTGGAGAAGCATTTCCTGGGGACCAGCGGGACAGGACTCAGTGCAGCAGGTGCTGGGGCTTCGGGAGCTGGCAGTGGTGCTGCCTCCCAGCCAATGGCTCTGACTCCACTCCTGACGGGGCTCAGACAACTCCTGTGTCCTATTCCAGACACAAAGGTAGTGGTCTCAGCGGCAGAGAACAGGGAAGGCCACTGTCCAGGGTTTAACTTGCTTAAATCCCAGCTCTGCTTTGAGACTGAGGAGCCGCCCAGCACGCCTGTGAAATTTTTAGCTGTTCATTGCAAGGAGGGGCCCATGAGACACCTGTTGAACCCAGCACCCGATGGCCCGGCAGCTCCGGAGGTGGAATCTGCCTGGAGGGTCCCAGTCTGATGCTCATGCCCAGGGCGGGTCCTCTCCTAACATCCCTTGAAAGATGGAAAGTTTTAAGATTTCTGCTGTAATTGGAGGGCAGGGTAACTGACAGAGCTGGAGCCAGACCTGAGGTTCCAAGCCCAGGTCCAGAGGATGCACATTCTGGGAGATGTAAAGAAGTTCTGGGCCACTTGGGCTCTTATGTTGTGGGAGGGTAGAGGCAAGGAGCCCAGGCCCACAGGGAACCCCCGTCCTCAGGGCAGAAAGGCACTGACCCCACGGGAATAACAATCGTCCAGGTGCTAACCTCTGCCACCTTCCGCACACACATCCTTTGGGGCCCTCACACAACCCTGGGTCAGTAGCCCCCTTTTATGTTCAGGGCCATATCCAAGTCCCTTTTGGGGGCCTGGAAACTCTGACATCTTTACGAAGTCAAGATCTTTTACTTGTGGCTTCTCCTGTCACAGCCCAACAACCAGCCTCATTATCTTCCAGTTGCCATTACCCAGTGAAGAAGGGCGACCTGAGCACATGACTCGGTGGCCGAGCTGATAATGGGCAGACCGGGCTGGCAGGATGTGTGCTGTGGGTGCCCCGGGCAGAGGCTGGCCCACACCCTAGATGAGACAGAGCGGGAGGGCGTGAGATTTCATCCCGTGATTAGCAACGCCAGGCAGCTTTTATTCTATGGATTTTTTTTGGTAGAACCAGGGATTGAACTCAGGCCCTTGCACTTGCCAGGGAAGAGATTATTCCACTGAGCTATCTCCCCAGCCTATTGATTTTTATTTTGAGGGGGAATCTTCCTATATATTCCAAGTTATTCTTGATCTCACTGTATATTCCAGACACTTGAGCTCACTGTATATTCCACGTGGTCCTTGAGCTCACTGTATGTGCCCAACCCTCAATGGTCCAGGTTGGCCCAAAATGTGTGATCCTCATGCATCAGTCTCCTGAGCCTCTGGATGACAGCTGTGTGCCACTGTTCTGGGGACCATAGATGATTAAAAATAAGTAAGCAGGTGTCTCAGGTGAATGAGTGTTGTAGGATTTCTCTCCAGGTTCAAGTCTTTTTCTCCTAAACAGATTCTAGTGGTCATGGCTGCCCTGGAAAGGGAGATGGGTCCCCAGAAAGGTCTTGGGATGCAGGTGGACTACTCTTCACCCCTCACCTCCTGTCTCTCACTTGCTCCACAGGGCCCCTTCTGCCCACTAGAACATTGTGCATTGCATGTCGCTTGCTCCATGGTGATCAAGCCTCCCCACTGGCAGTCACCCTTCACCACCCACCCCCTGACTGCTATTTGGAATTGAAATCCATGCACAGCTACAAAAATGGCAGCCTCTGGGGGAAGGGGAGCACTGTTTAATTGTTTCATAACCATTCGGTACCGAGTCTTACTTATAAATCACAGCATTCACTGCGAGTCCCCTGGGAATTCCGAGGCAGGGGTTCCACAGCACACTCCACGCCCACCCTACAGATTGAGAATGCTGCTTAGGAAAGCATTTCAGCCCTTGCTCCAACTGTTAGTGGGGCCAAAGGCAACATCATCATGCCTTGGGGGCCCAGGGACCTCCCCTAAAGTCCTGGGGTTAAACTGGAGTGCCATCACGGGGGGCAAGCCTGCCGCTGAGGGGCTGGCACGTGCTGGGCTGGCAGCCCTACACTTCCTGTGCACTGAGTGCAAGGACTGGGGCCCCCAGTGGGGACGTCTTTCACAAGATGCTTGGAAGAAAAAAGCCTAGCAAGAGCATAAACGATTCAGTAGTGAAACCCCTGGTGATTTTTGGGTAAAGAAGGTCTTTGGACACCCAGTCCTTAAGAAAGGAAGACAGGCAGCAGCTGGGGATGTGGCTCCGCGATAGAGCACTCAGCCAGCATGTGCGAGGCCCTGGGTTCAACACACAATACTGCAGAAAGAGGGGAAAATATTAGGGAGAGAGAAAGAGAACAGCAAGCAAACACACCCAACCCAGACAGCTTCTGGGAAGAACACACACTTCTCTGGCTGACTTCCAGCTGGTCAAATGTGGCACCAGCTCTCTGTCTGTCTGTCTGTGGCCCAGGACTTTCTCTGTGGCACGGAAGTAGCTGGCACAAAGTACCATGCATACATGACTGCTTAAAGTGGCTTGAAATGCCCTGCCTGTCTCCTACCTGTCAGGCCAGGGCAAAATAAAGGGAAAAAGAAAATTCTGAGGAAGACTGGTACAGAAACTTCCTGCTTGAGAGACGGCTGCGGAAGGGCTCTGGGTGTAGCCTTCCCTCACTGGTAGAGCAACCATCAGCCTGCAGCACCCTGCAGGACCCCAGCACAGGCCTGCACCCCTCTGTCCCACTGCAGAGGTGCAGCCCCAGGTCTCTTGCGTGCTGCTAGACTTCCTCATGGGCCGTGGTCTCCTGTCGGGAGAAGCAATCCCACCCTGCAGAGGCCCGGCTGCCACAGAAATCGGGACTTCCAAGGCTTCTCCTAGGCTTGCAGGATGCCTGTGCATGTCTTTCAGGCATCATCCTGTGTGGCAGCGGGGGCTATCAGTCCTGGGAACCACGTCCCTGGGGCAGAAGCGATTCCTCTGGCCCACGGAGAGCATTTCTACACAGGCCGCCTCCTGTGACCATGGGACCTGGGGGCGGGCTTTCTTCAGCTGCCCGGTCCTGGTGGCCTCAGCATCCCGGATCCAAAGCCTTTGCTTTTTGTGGCCCTGTCTCTAGGGACAGCCAGAAGCTAGGTAGTGGCAGTCGCCATGAGCATGGAGGGTGAGGACGAGCCACAGCGGTTCATGGAGCTGCCTTTGTGCTGGACGACGCTGACAGCTGCGTTCACTGTACCTTGGCCGTGCCTTCTAAAGACACTGAGGAAAGAGGACTTCCAGAGCTGCTGCTGAAAGTGGTAAGCACAGGGAAGAAGTATGCACCACGCTAACGGGAGGTCCGAGGAGGACCTGCAGCACTGTCTTTTGCAGTAATAAATCTTTAAAGCTTAAACATCCACCATACTTTGTATCACGCCTTTTATATTTACACACACACACACACACACACACACACATCCGCAATACACATACAGTTGCACACATCCACAGATCTCTACATGGGCACACACACACACTCACATCCCTGCCAGCTGACACACCACATACGCACAGGATGTGTGCACACCCACACACCCCCTTCAGAAGGGCAGCGACCCTGGGGACTGCCCCACGCTCCCAGGGAGGAGAGGAGCACCGGCCTGCGGGCCCATGCCCAGCGAGGCTCCCCACTTCTGTTTGTCTGTGTTGGGCCCACGTGTGAGGATCCAGCGATCTGGGCACATTAGGGCCAATGTGGTGCCTCCTGCCAACACGCCTGCCCTTCACCCTCCCCACAGCCACGGCAGGGCGGAGCTGTGGTCCTCTCCTTCCCCTGCCGGGCATGACGATGGCTCATTCCAGCGGGAATGAAGGAGCCTCATGCATCTTTCTTTATGGCGAACATCTCACAGTCCAAACCTCGGGGCCCATGTCTCTTGGGCTGGAAACTATTGACTAAGCACAGCCCTTCCCTTGTAAATGCACAACAGCAGGCTCAGAGGGCCACAGCAGCTTCCTCGGAGTTGCCCAGCAAGCCAGCCGCACTGCTGCAGCCTGTTTAGGTTGTTCGGCGGGGGACATGGGAGACAAGCACACGCTGGGATCGGCCCTGCTGCTGCTGGCTGGAGGCTCACACCCAAGGGTCCGGAAGGGCTCAAATCAGAGTCCTTCCTGGCTCCTCACCCACAGGTGCTGGGGAGCTCTGTGCTGTGCCTGGAGTGAGCAAGTTCAGAGGAAGGCAGGGCAGCCCCCAAGGCTCGCCATGGTGATAGCTGTGCTTCATAGATGTGAGACAGGCAGAGCTGGCCTCAGGCCACCCAGCCTGCAGACAGGGTAGGCACAGCCCTGGGACAGTGGCCCTGCAAAGCTGTGGGCTAAGTGATAGCCAGGGAAGAGTGAAAGACACAAGAGTCAGACAGAAACACTGGCCAGCGACCCGCAGCTGCTGCCCGGGTTTATGCAGCAGGGAATGCAACTTTCTGTCACCTTTCTCCTACCTGTTTACCTGGGAGCTCCTGACACAGCCACTCCTGGTTCCAGAGGCCTTTCCCGAGGGCCAGCAGCCACATGGCTCTCCGCTAACCCCAGAGCAGGCCCGGCTGTGGATCCAATGTCTCACACAACATGAATATGAAATCCCAAGTGGCCAAACAGCACTTCACCACATCACAACCCCCCCCCCCCCCGAGCCGATCACCCACTGCCCTCCTGGGGTAGGTGCCGGAGGGGCAGCGGGCGGGGGGCAGCGGGACACACTAGGATTCTGCCCCCGCGCTGTTCTCTTGCAATGCCGCTTTCTTGGAATTCTTTTTCATTTGATCCTACGTGATTTCTGGGAGAAAACAAAACAAAACAAAATGAAAAGATTCCCAAATACATTTGTAAAGACCTCTGGTCTGACCTTTAGATATTTCCCAGTACTTTATAGCATCTCATCCGGACATGACGCAGATTCGTCTTTGAACCTGGCTTTACGAAATCTATTTATCCTCAGCCAGAAGCCGCATGCCTGGAATGCACTTTTCCCCTACACCCGCCAGTTCCCTTGCCTTCAAAGCAGACGTGTGGCTGGAGGCTACCAGCTGCTGATTGTCAAACCCTCTCCTGCACACATCCACAGGCCCCACTGCACAGGACAGCTCCCCACTCGCTCCCTGGCTTCTGGGACCCCTCCTCCCTGGCTGACCTTTGGCATCCTTCAATGGCGGATGCCCTGGGACCTGCCAATGGGTTAGGAACAAAGAGCTTCTAGAAACTTCTTGGTCCCTTTTGATGTTTTTAAAATTCCAAGATTAAAAAATATATAGTTCCTTTGTTTCTACGGCTCTTGACCAATCAAACATCACCAGGAGGCCAGACTATGGGATTAAATCAACAAATCCCAAATCTAGGAAGCAGATGCCATTTATTTACTCAGCACACACAGGTGTGGGCCTGTGGCCACAGATGCTCTTCCAGGAGGGAAATCCTTCTCCCAGGGATTTTTATACAAGAGAAGGAAGAAACACTTCCTTTCTTGTCCCTGATCAAACAGACTTGACTTTGGTGCTTCAAGCTTTTTCTCCTGGTTCCCCCTGTGGTTCTGACCTTCTGTGGCTGGCCTCTCTGAGTCAGCCTCCTGGTCAGCGACAAAGGTGATAAATTACCTCCCTCTGCTTAGGAGTGCGTCAGCTAGTTTAATTCCCCAAGAAGCAAGGGTCCTTTGCTGTTAAGGGAAAATGGCCTTGTGCTGAGATGTTATTCCACCACATCCAACCTCCAGATAAACTGCTTTTATCAGTGTAATAAATAATGATTTCACAAAGCGGCAGGGATTGGAGGGAGAAACCGCCATGAGTGCATTGCTGTGCGCTTCTTCCGGCTTGCTCAGATCTGCGCCTGCGAGGAAACAAAGCTGACTCTCAGAATGCTCCGGGAGTCACTGCTTTGGTTAATTTAATTTTCTGAATACATAAAAGCCAATCCAAATGTTTGTCTGAGCTCTTGTTGAAAGTAATTGTGAAATGCGATAGCTGGTAAACGGATACTCCCTTTTTGAAAAGAAAATGCGGTCAATTCTACTGCAGTAATGAGAATACTGATGGAAATATGAATGTGTCATACACGTCTGTGGTAGATGGACTTTTGGTGTCTGTTCCCTCCAAGGAGCTCTTTAAATTGTCTTTTGCCGTGTGCTTGTGTGCAGTGGCCACATCGGACATGGTACCCAGCCCTCAGGGAGCAGAGGCATTGCTTGGGTCACTGGGACCACAGTCAACAGCAAGCGATAGCTTCTCCCTGTGGCTGGAGTCACAGCATCAGAACATGGCAGGTGGCGACACATACTTCGAATACTCTCCAGGCAGCCTGAGCAAGAGAAAAGTCCAGGCTGTCCAGGAGGCCTGGAGAACGAGCTCTGTCCTGCTCTGAGTCACCCAGCCTCAGTGACTCCATTTTATAAACACTGTTGACCCAAGGTTCTTCATTTTGAGTTTGAGGGCAAAGGCAGACTGACTTTAAGCACAAACTTACAGGTCACTCGCTGGAGCCAATAAAATATCCGCTTACCAAATTGAATCTGGAGCACCTGACCAGGCACGGGGTAGACTTCTGTAATCCCAGCACTCCGGGGTTCCAGGCTGAGGCAAGAAGGGGTCAAGTTGGAGCACAGCACAGTACCTTAGTAAGATCCTATCTCCAATTAAAAAGGGCTGGAGATGTAGCTCAGGGCAGATACTCAGGTTCAACACTAAATTCCTCAAGAAAAAGAAACATTAGAAGCACATGGGTGCATGGGCACACTACATCACATCAGAGACAGCGGGCACACAAGCCCACCCAGAATACCAGACGCATGCCGTGCCCACACCTGGGACCTATAAAAGTTAAGAGTTCCTCAGACTACAAGCAGGTGGCACCACCAGCCTGGGCCTGGGGCCTTGCCTGGGAAAAGTCTCTCCCCAGAGCTTCTGCCTGGAATCTCTGCACACACTGCCTGCCCTTGAGACCCAGCCTGATCCCTCCTGAGAGCCCTGTGCCTCCCCATCCCTTACTTTCCTCACGCAGCACCTGCAGGGGACCCCTCTATGCCCCACCTGTGCACTCTGCACCCCTTTAGAACCCTGGGACTTTGATTTTATTTTATTTTGCTCTCCAATTTATTTACCCTTTGGGTCTCTCATGGGAGAGAAACCATGTGGTATTTAGCCTTCTGTTTTTTTGTTTTGTTTTGTTTTGTTTTGTTTTTTTGCGGAACTGGGGATTGAACTCAGGCCCTTGCACTTGCCAGGGAAGCGCTTACTCCACTGAGCCATCTCCCTAGCCCAACCTTCTGTTTCTGATCTATTTCACTTAGGATTATGGCCGCAAGAGCCACCCAAAAATAAAAGAGAAGCAGCCTCAGCAGTGATAGGAAGGGGTCTTGGGACCAGAAGAGAAGGCCCGGGGAGGGAGGACGAGTGAGAGGGGACGAGCACGCCCCGGCTGCCCAGGCCAGCGTGATCACGATGCCCTCCAACCAGGTTCTGATGAGAAATGCTTAACCCTGAGGCTGCTTTTAACCCTTACTTAGCCTTCTAGTGCCGGTATATTATTATAGCAAGTGTAATACATGGCTTTTGGGCTTACAGATCTTAGTAATTAAAGTTGGAATGGAGCAAAAGAACCCATGATTGCGTCAGTCCTGACCAAGCGAAACTGAGAATACTCCTGGTTACAACAGATGACATTGGCGGAGCTGTGAGCTGATTGCCACTCAGTAAATCCTGACAGTCTAGAGACACCGACGTGCCCCGCCTCACTCACGGTGGAGTCGAAGAGGAATCAAATGGGAGTAGCGCTGCTTTGGGGCTCTTGCTGCAGGTGGGAGGGCACTGCACCCCAGATTCAGACGGTCAGCTATGGGCTGGGAACTGGGGTGCCACGCCCCACCCTGGATGGCCCATCCCTGTTGGCGGCAGTACCAGGGACCCCAGCTCCTTTTCTAGCACAGGGTGCAGCTGCTGCAGGCACCCATCCCGTCCTGCCTAACAGGTGCTATCAGTCCTGAGCCCCTTGAGGGACTGCATTAAAGCTCTGAATGCAGCCGCTATTGCGCAAAACCTTGGGGCACATTTTCAAGCCTATTTGATCTTGTGCTCTGCAGACTGAGGTTGTAATCAGTGCCAAGTGCATGTGATTTGGTTTGTTTTTGAGGAGGCTGATTTGGTCTTCACTGGTCAGGAGCAAGACAGGGACAAAAAAGAGTGCGTGCGCCCGAGGTGCCCGCTGGCCTCTTGCACCCAGCGCCATCCCCGCTTGCCTTGGTCCCTGACTTCCTCTCTTTCCTATTGCTGGGACCAACTGTCTGATGTATGCAAAGTAAAGGAGGCATTTAGGCTCTGGGTTTCAGATGCCCCAGCCCATGGCTGGTAGGCTCAAATGCAGAGACAATAGGGTGGAAGGGCAAGGTGGAGAAAAGCTGTGAGGGCCTGCCAGCGGGGGGCAGGGAGGGGAGGAAGAGCCGCTGTCGGCCAGGGGCTGACCCACCTCCACCGAGCGAAGCCTGCACATAGCACCTTCAGCTCTGAACCCATCCACAGATTAACCCACGGACGAGCACCACATGCCCAAGACTGTCGCCTTCAAGGGCCCGCCTCTGAGCACTGGAGGCTTCCAACAGGGAGCTTCTAGTTCTAAATCGTAATAGCTGCTGCGGGTCTCCTCTCCAGCGGTGTGGGAAGCTTCCCAAAAAGGTGAGCTCCAGGCTGTGTTAGCCGCATGGTCCTGAAGCCACCATGCTGCCCCGCCCCGCCCCCGCACCAGCCCCTCCTCCCCCTGCCCTCCTTGCTCTGTGTCTGCCAGTCTCCCAATATCCACACCCAAAACGCACCCTCTGTCCTGCAGCCACTCGGATGGCGCCCCTGGGAAGTCCTCCTGCCTGTCCTGCCCCACACCGGCTGCTTCTTTAAGGAGACAAGCTCCTTCTCTGGGCGTAATGATGTGGTCACAGGCAGCCATACGAAAGAATACAGGACCCTGTGTGCCTTCCTAACAATAAAGTCACAGCCTGAATGAGACACATGCAGGGTCGTGACGGGGGGCAGGCCTGGAGTGAGCCAGCTGACCCTCAACTGCAGGCTTTGGCCCTGGAGCCAAAGGGGGCGAAGCTTCTGCTCTGCTGCACTACCTAGTGTGTGGGCATCTGCTACCTCAGTTCTAGGAAGGAGAAACCGGAACTGAACCTAGTCCTTCCCGCTGAGCTATCCCTCCAGACATTCCTGAAAATCATTAGGTTTCACTAAGTTGCCAAGGCTGGGCTGGAGCTCGGCATCATCTTTCCTCAGCCTCCCGGAGTGCTGGGCTTCAAAAATGTCATTTGTGGAATGCAGGTGTGTGTGTGTGTATGTGTGTGTGTGTGTCCTTACTTCTGCACAACTTTACCACAGGTGTAGACTCACGTGACCACTCAGGTTAGGATGGCACAGTTCATCACAGTGCCTCTTGGAATTGCATTTCCTCACTGTCGCTGTGCTCTGCCCATGGGACTCTGACACTCTGGGATCACAGAGTCAGGTCCCAGCACCCTCAGCGAGCCACCGTGTCCTTACAATTTGTCACCCTTTTAGCGCTGAGAAGCGCTCCACGTTCAGACATGCCGTTCCGAGCATCACAGTGAGGAATGACTTCAGCTCTCCCTAGTCACGGGTCCTGTTGAGCCAGTGTCCAGTGCATTTCTTCTTGTTTTCTCGTACAGAGAACTGAACCCGGGGCCTTCATGCTGCACAACATCCCAGCCATTGACACTCTTCATTTTGATAATGTCTCACTAAGTGGCCCTGACAGGACTCAGACTTGGGGTTCTCCTGCCTGTGCCTCCTGAGCTCGGGGATCACAGGCCTTTGCCACCACACCCGGCTTTCAGTGTCTCCTTTCAGTTCCTAAAACGGTCTTCCCCAGAGCAGCACTGCTTGTTTCTGAGGCAGCCTGCGCGGTGCCCCTCCCGTCCCGGCTGGTCCTGGGGCGTGGATCGCAAGACCGCTGCCTCTCCCGGCTCCCAACCTGTTCTCCTCTTGATCTGAAAGTGCGTGGCCTCCCATTTCACATTTACACCTAGGATCTATTTGATTTTTTTCTTTTTTTAATCTACAGATGTTAGTTTCCCAGAGCTGACACTGAATTGACTTGCACCTACTGGGTGTTTTATTTTGTATTTTGCTTCCAACAAAGTCCTGCAGGGACTGGAGCAAAGGTGGCCCTGGCTTGTGTGACACCAACAGTGCGGTCCTCAGGCTGAAGCCTCTGCCTCTACCTGGCCGTGGCAGGGCCACGAGGCCCACGTGGGCACAGGAGCCTTCCTGAGGCCACTGGGCCTGTGTGAGCCCAGGTCTCACAGTGTGTTTCACCCGTGTGTTCATAAAGTGCTTTTCTCCTCAGCGCCCTCACGCACAGCCTACCTTCCTGGGTCACGGGTCTTTATCCATTGTCAGCCCTGGGGTACTAAGCCTATTAGTCATCTGTTTGCCAAAGGAACTGGCATTTATCGAACATTTTATTTGTGCTGCCAGTGAAAACAAAAGGGAGGAGAAACACAGGCAGCAAAGCGAAAGCAAATCTTGGCAGAAAGATCTAGAAGCAGCACCAGCCATCCTGGAACAGCAGTTGTTCAGTGTCCAGCCTCCCTGAGCACTGAGGAAGCGGCCTTTAGGGCAGGGGCACTGGCCACAGGCGCAAGCACCAGGCACCCTGACTTGGTGGGGGGGTGGGGGAGTGAGCGGTTCTCTGTAGCCTCCTTCTGGCTTTCAAAAGCTGCTTGTTTCCATTGTCCTAATGGGCTCAGCCTCTGAGATACACTGTGTATTAAAGAGGCTCCTAGTGGCCAGTGCATGGACTCGAACCCAGGTTTCTGAGCGCTGAAAGCACAGGACTGCAGCAGGGCCGTGCGCACAGAGCCCCTCTGTCGCTGGCAGCTGCGTGAGGCATGGAGGAAGGTTGGGCTTGCGAGTTTCTGAGTCAGACGGCTGCAGGGGCCCACTGGACTCTGGAGGCAAATGCACAGGGCACCCGACTTGGGAGCTTGCTCAGTCAAGCCCCTGCCCACGCAGAGCCGGCTGGGCCCTGCAGATGGGTGCCTGTGGGTCCCCGCACCTTCAGCGCCCTGTAGCATGGCCTAACCCAGCTGGTAGGCTCCCGTTGATTATTGCAGCCCCATTCCACCTCGCTCCCCTTTTCTGGCTCCCGCTGGCCTTGCAGTCCCCCCAGACTCCCCACCCCATCTTTTGGGCCCCCGAGTTTGCTGCCTTGGTGGTCAGTGCTGTGCAGATTTGCCACTGCTGCCCCAGGACGGGCGCAGCACCCCGGCTGGGCTGCGTTACGCACGGCCATTCTGAGACGGAGATGAGCATCTGGCAGGAGAAAGTGGGGCTTCTCTTTAAACACTGATGCTTGGTTTGTATCACCACAGCAGACAGGGCACCAGTGGATCGCCCCAACGCCCTCTGGCCCTGGTCCAGCCTGGGCACCACTTCTGCAGCCTGGATGTGGGGCAGCTGCCGCGGGTGACACACAGGTGGGGCACAAAGAAGGAGAAAGGGGTGCGTGAGGCTGGGGTCATCATGAGGCTGACCTTGAGACCCTGCGGGGTTGCTGCCCGCCCGGGCCGCTGTCCAGCCTGTGCCTTTCTTCTGCCTGCACAGTGACTAAGAAAGGAAACTGGGACGAGTGCGGGGAGCTCAGGGGCCACCACCTCACGTCCTCCATGTGAAGCGACCAGGGCTGTGGGGCACCTGCGGGGAGGCCCTCAGCGGGCGCCGCTGCTGGCCGCGCACTCCCAGGCCCTCTCCTGGCACCTGGGGCTGGGGGCTGTCCTCGGGGCACTTCCACCAGCCCAGAAACCTGGCCTGCTGTGTTGTCTAAGCTGGGGACCTGGCAGCCTGAGTCACAGTCATTGCACAGCAGCGGGGTGGTTGGGATTAAGGCGTGAGGCACAGTGTGTCTTGAGACAAAATGCCCCACACTCAGACTCTCGGAGAAGGGCAGGCTTGTTCTCGCTGGCAGGAAGGGGTGTGGACCGGGCCACCCCTTGCTGAGCAGTGCACCTCCTGAGCAGCCGCCCAGGGCCTCCTCCTCCCAGCCCGCCCTGGCTTCCCCGCCCACGGAGCTCACCACGGACCTCCTGTGCCTAGCAAGGTGAAATTCCTCACGTATGGTTACTAAGCTGCTTTTCCAGGGGACGGTGTCCAGCAACAGTGCTCGCGAGCCAGCTTTTTGAAATCAGACTTTGTATAAATTCATATTTCACCACCTGTATAAATGTAGTTTGTAATATCTAAACACATGTCCTATTATAACACAAACTATGCAGAATGCATATATATTACGTTATGAATGTGCGTGTGTGTACATGCACGTTCTGTGCTTAGCTGTATGTATGTACATTATATGTACACGATGTTGGTACATACATGTTGCATGTCACATATATCATTTAGCTAAACACACACACATTCCTGCACAACGAGACATTGCACTGAAGTGCTCAGAAGTTGCAGGTGGCCTAGCGTTTCACTCTTAAATCACTAGACTGAGGGCGTTTTCTGAAGAAACCATTATGCTGCCCTCCCACCGAGGACATCAGTGTACCAGCGTTACTCAGTGCTCCACCCACAGCGAATGCTCACTACGCCCACCATGAGCTTCAAGCCCGAGACCTAACACTCATCACGAACGGCATCCCATGTATCCATCTACGGCTGTGGCTCCCTCCCCTTATCAGGCCTCAGTCTGTGCTTTTCACCTTTATGGTTAACATTTCCAGAGTCCAGGCCAGGATCTTTACTTTTTTACTCTCATAATTTGGCATGGATTTGTCTGTGTTTCTCCTGGTAGACCTGAGGGTGCAGCTCGCAGCAGGAAGTGTGCCTGGGTGGATCCGCATACCCAGGTGGGGGCACAGGGCATGGCAGGCCTGTGCTCAGTGTGATGGCCATGTCCAGGGTCCTTCCAAAGCCTCACACTGTCACGGGGCAGCATCTCGAGTTTGTGATTAATTCCTGGTCCAGTGCGGGGATTGTGGGTGTGAGTGCTCTCCTCGCCCTGGGGTAGACAATCTGCGTTACAGCACAGGGAGGGCAGGGAGGTTTCCGAGCTGCCTGCAGCTGCTGCTTCTCCCTTTGCTTTTTGCTGTGTTCCGACACCGTGAACTCCTGCCCACTGCCCTGCGCCCCTCTGCCTTTGAGCCAGCTGAGTATGGATGAAACCTCCACTAACAGTGAGCGAAATAAACCCGTCCTTCCTTAATTTTGGATGCTGGGTATTTTGTTCCAGCACTGAGAGAAAAGTAACTGAGACAGAATTTTCCACTCCGGGACCCACAAAGGCTCATGAATATCCCTTTACGCAAATGGTGTTTTAGTCCATCTGCAAGAGTTGCCAAAGTCCAAGTCCCAAGTCTCCTCCAAGTTCTAAGGCAAATTTCCAGCCAGGAGCCCCCGTACAAATAAAAAGTTAAACACTTCCAACATTCATTGGCACAAGGTAAACATTACCATTCCAAAAGCTACAGACAAGGAGACACAAATCATGGGACCAAAACAAGCCCCAAATCCAGCAGGGCAGACGTAAGTCCCGTAGTCCCATGTGGAACATTTGAAGCCATCTGTGGCAGATTGTGAGCTCCATGCGGCTCCATCTCTGCGCCACTGCTGCTGGCTGTAGCTCGCACAGATTCTCTTTGGGGCTGGCTTTGCTTTCTCCTTGCAGCTTTCCTCAGACAATTTACATTCCTGGTTTTTACAAACTCCTGGGTTTCCACTGCACATGAGGCATCGCACCCTCTGTTTCACGCTCTGCCCTCCCAGGGGCACACTGCCTGGGCTCCCAGGCCTTCTGAGATCGAGGTGGAGCCTTGTTAACCTTAGAGCTCTTGTATTCTGTATGCAGCCAAAACCAACGCCGCATGGATGACGCCAAGCTCTGTAGCCGACTGGAGCAGCAGCCAGGCTTTCTTCTCGCTTGGCTGTAGCACAAGGGCCTGCGTCACTGAGCAGCATGCTCTGATTGTGAGGAACAACTTCTCTGTCACACCACCATTCTGGAACCAGCGTAGCTGCTGCCGACATTCTGGAACAAAGCGCTCTGCAGCTTTCTCCTCAAAGCAAAGCCTTTCACTTGCGTACTTCTGAGGCTCCAAAGGGCGGAGACACACTTGCTGTTGCGCCCTCGGGTCACTGTTTCTATTCTCTTGTTCCTCCTTAGCAGTGGAGATCCTCTCAGCTCTACCTGGCATCTCACAACTTTATTGGTGCTTTCCTTCTGGCCAAATTCACATTTCAAATCATACTTCTGGGTTATCTGCTCTTGATTCTCAACATAAATCTGACTAAAAAACCCCCACCAGTAGCCATGCCACTGTTTCAACATTTGACTGCCCCTAAATTTCTTCTGCCAGTCCATCGCTGGTTAACTGCAGTCTCAGGCAAAGTCTCAAGACATGAAATGCAGACGAACTTCCTGCCAAGCCTTGGCACATTGTCTGGAGTTCAACAACCAGTGCAGTCCTCCCTCCCAGCAGAAACCTTCCCAGCCTGGTCATTACAGGCAGGTTTTCTATCAGCATTTGGGGCTTCTAAGCTCTGACCAGAATCTTCCATGCAGAACAGCCAGAGGAATTCCAGTGCTTCTCTTGTAGGCAACATCTCTGAACCCTTCCGATCTCTTACCATAAGCCATTCCGAAAGGCTCTTGATTGACATGGTCAGGTATAGTCCCTGCAATGACCCCAATCTTGGTACCAAATTCTGTCTCAGTTACTTTTCTCTTGTTGCTGAGAGAAAATATCCTACACCCAAAATGAAGGAAGGAAAGCTTTATTTAGCCCACAGTTAACAGAGATTTCAGTCCATACTCTCCTGGCTCCAAGGCAGAGTGGCTCATACAGAGGGCAGCAGCTGCAGGCAGCTCAGAAGCCTCTCTCCCTCCTTTACACTGCATGCAGATTACCCACCCCAGGGTGGGTGTGGCACTCGTGCCCATAATCTCTGCACTGGGCCAGGAATTAATCGCAAACTCCAGAAGCTACCCATCACTGCGTGAGCATCTGGGGGACACCTAGACACAAGCCACAGCACTCAGTTATCTCTGAGCACACACCTTTCCCTTTGGACAGTCTGCGGCGGCCGGCTTGTGACCCGTGAATGCCTTGTCCTCTGCACCCAATGGCTGTCACTTCAACACATGACTGCTTTGCTGGCCATGGCTGCCCATTTTCCTAATTCTATCATTCCTCTCCTATTATGTGGATGGTTCTAGTTTTAAAAAGATGAACTTCTTCCCCATTTTCTTCTTTTCATTCCTATTTAGGAATACACTCAAATGACCCCAGATTTGGGCAGTGGGAGACCCTTCACAGCCCTTCTCCAGGGGCTCCATGTCTTGGGGTGGATACCCTCTCCTCCTCCTCCTCCTCCTCCCTGAAACCAAGCTCAGCTTGTGGATCCCTGGCCTTGGGATGGAGATGGTTGTTTTCTCCTTTTGGTGGAGGCCAGTATTTAGAGACCAAAACCTGGATGCCTGAGGGCCAGAACCTTTGGCATCACTGCTCCTGGATCTTTTCCATCGACAAAGATTTGAACTACAGATTTGAAGAATCATGAGTTTGTACGACGCCCCTGCCCACCCCTGCCTCAGAACCAATGGGCCCCGCCTCACGCGCCTACACTCTACACTAGCTTCTCCCTCTTTCCTTACTCCAGAGCCCAGCACTGGCAGCACGTGGTGATTCACACAGCTGTCCAATCCTACAGTACAGACAGACAAGCTCTGCAAAAGCCACACCTATGCCACTACTGAAAACACAGCTCCAAGTAAACCTCAATGTTCTTTTTTGGCACCTTTGGACTTAAAATATGTCCCAGCACAGGCTCAGCAAGTTAGCCACGTGAGCCCCTAAGTTCCTGGGAGACTATGAGATTAGTGTAGTGTATAGTTAGGGTCACCTATGTCTGCTCCTAGTGAAAATGAATAGACGGTGTTTGAAAAATAAAATAGAAGAGAGTTAGTTTGCCAAGACCACGTATGAGACACATTACTCAGGATATTAAAATGCTAATTTTATTTCAATTAAAGAGATGACAATGTTCAAGAGATGTAGGTGACACAAAATTGACTGGACTCAGAGATGGTGGGGTGGAGATTTCCGTCACTGTCCACCGAGCAGGCTTCAGAGAGCTGGGCAGATTTCTTAAATACTCCTCCCGGAGGCAGCAAAGAAGCTAAATCCTGGATGGGGCTATAGTCATGCAGGGAAGACAAGTGCTGCCTGCTAAAGGAGAACAAAGCACCCCGTGATCTCCACTGATTAAAAATATTACAAGGTAAAGCTCTGAGGGTGTTGCGTGAGTGAAACGTGCAAGGCAGAGTGCTTTCTGCAGAAAAGCAGCTCATGACTCTGGTCAGCTCTGGCGTGGTCATCCAGGCTGAGGGCACCCACGAAGGGAACACCTTGGAAGAGAGATCTGGGGAGTTGCCTGCTTCATTCCAACACCATTCTTTCTGGAGCCAGCCCCACCAGGAGAATGAACTGAGGCGCGCAGGCAGAGACCATGTGACCCTACAGAGTGGCAGCCCAAGCTCTGAGGACTTCCCTGCCCGGACCACAGCAATCCCCAGGTCAAGTGGATGTTGGAACAGCTGCGGGAGGGGTGGGGTTGGCGAGAGGAGCGAGGACTACGGGGGACTGGCAGGTGGACCCCTGGCCCTTTCCCAGGGGCACCTTGTCATTGCTCTGTCTCCAGAGGACAGACACCCTGCAGGTCTGATTACAAGCAGCGCAGGAGGAGCCTGGCCGCACAGCTGCTGCTTCCAGCCCTTATTTTTCCCTCAGCGCAGCACTAATGACCGCTTTGATTCCCCTGGGATCCACAAATCCGTAATTTTTTAAGCCTTGTGTAATTTCTTCCATTGTGATTCAAATAATCTGACCTCCCTGAGGAGTCAGCATGCACGAGGCCAGACGAGCCCTAAAATTAAAACATCAGATGAGAGTAAAAGAGACTTTCTGTCTCCATAAACAGCCCAACGCTTGGGTCTGGTATGCGCTGCACTCTCTGTGCTGCTGCTTCTGCACACCTAGCGAGGCCTCTATTCACCATGCCATGTTTCCCTGGAAACCATTGATAAGATTTCAAAATACTTCAAAACAATATAACTGCTCTCTGGAGATGTTTCCGTGGTTGCCCAGGAAACTGCTGTCTCTTTTGACTGTGGGAGTGGAGGGATGGAGACTCCTATGCCACAAGAAAAATGGATTTTGAAGGCAAGCTCAGCCCAGAGGGAGGGCCCCTGGTGTCCTGTCCACAGTATGAGATCTTGTCCCCCTGGCCTCTTGTCACTCTCCCCCCAGGAGACCAGGGCTCTCGCCCTGGTCCTCCGCTCCGTCCTGCACAGCTGGAGTTGTAGGCAGGATGGATGTCCCTGGCTCTGTGTCCCTGGCTCTCTGCTTTGTCTCTTCTGCTTCCTATTATCCAGACCACTAAGGGCCACACATGCAGCCTGGTCCCACCCTCTCCCCGGGCTGCAACCCCTCACTGGCCGTGGGAAAGGGTGTGCAGCAGGACGCAGCAAAGACAGCTGGCCCTCCAGGATGAAGGCCGTGGCAGGGTGAGCTGTATGGAATCTCTGCCACCCCAGCCAACTCCTCACACTATGAAGTGGGTACAGCTCTGGGGGCCCTGGTTCTGCGTAGAGCACCCCAGGACCTGCAGGGGACAGGGCCTCAGAACCACTCAAGAGCTGGCTCAGGGCCCAGGGGATGGGGTGTGGAGACCACTGCCCACCCTTGAGCTGCCCGAGGAGTGGGCCCTGTGCCAGGGCAGAGGAGGCTGAGTCAGAGCCCAGCCTCCACCTTGGGAGGCTCCGGGCAGGAGGCACAGTGCCGAGGAGGAGCACACATGTCACGGGATGACCCGGAACACTGTTTTGAAAGGAGAGGCAGGCACTGCAGGCACAGAGGAGGCATGAGGATGTGGAGGAAAGTAAAACTGTGGATGTAGCTGAATGGGGTGGTGCATGCTTATAATCCCAGCACTCTGGTAGGAGTTCTGCAAGTTCAAGTCCCACCTGGACAGCTTAGTGAGCTGAGTCCTTATCTCAAAATTAAAAAATTAAGAAAGGCCCAGGGATAGAGCTCAGTGGAAAGGCCCAGGTTCAGTGCCCAGTGCTGGGGGAGGAGAGAAGAGCCTGCACATCAGACAATGGCTCCACTTGGTCCTGAGCTCAAGTCTGGGCTGGGCATGGCTCCTGCAGCCTCCGGCGCCCCTCTGAGGGTAGACAAGAATTTGGGGGGTGTCACGACCCTCATGTCCTGAGGACCAAAGAGGCTCCTGGGGCTTGGTGGCCACTGGGCATGGAAGGAGGACAACCCAAAGAGAAGTGGGCAGATGAGTGAGCTCTTCTGAAATGTGCGGACAGTGGCTGGAGGGCAGGACAAGCTTGGAGGGGAAAGGGCAAGTGGCAGGCAGCACTGGAGCAAAGCCTGAATAACACAGACAGCTTCTTACACATGAGTGGGAAGGAGGACCTGCAAGAGAGACAGGGGCGGGAAGTGAGTAGACAGGACGTGCTTGTCAAAGACCCACCCCAAGTGACCCTCTTTCTCTAACTGGGCCCTAACCCCTCATAGCCTATCAGCAATGAACTCATGTGGGGATCAACCTGCCAGAGAGGTGTGTGTCTTCATGACCCAGTGAACTCTCCAGGCCCTGCACCGACACAGCTGTCTTGAGAAGCAAGCTACCAGTGCATGAGTGTTTAGGCAGCATTTTGGATTTAGAGTATAATGCTGTTCCCTCACATCTGGGGCCCACACTGGGCTGACCTCAGTGCTGAACTCAGACAGACGGCTGACCCGGGTGCTTCTCCGTGGCCTCCTCACACGGACATGGCAGCCTGAGACTGCTCATGTTGCATTCAGGACTGCACAGAAAGCGGCAGAACGTCCCCGGGCGCAGGACAGATATGACTTGCTGTGGTCAAAGCTTCAGAGTCGTATAACAGCACTTTCTCTAGATCCCCTTGGCTGACACTGTCACAGCCCGTCTGCATTCAAGAGAAGAGAGCAAAGAACGCACATCAGGGCGGGGCCGGTGCTCTGCGCAATCTTCAAAACCACAGCGGGCTGGAGATTGGCCCTGGCCACCCAGGGTTGCGAGAGGCCCTGCGGAGGGGAAGTAGAGTAGCCCTCCTGGAAAACTGAGGTTGTAACGCCTGTATCTGTCCCGTTATGGGACACGAGCTGGGTCCCACAGAGTGGGGCTAGGGTTTTGGAGTGGCTTGAGTGTCCCGCATAGCTTCTTCTGCTGGAGGCTTGGACTCGGGTGGTGGTGGACAGCGAGTGGGACACGTAGGAGAAGAGGCCTAGTGAGGAGTTGTTAGGTCACTAGAGGTGATAAGTGCAGGTCTTTCAGGACTCTGATGAATCCCTAAGCCGGTAGGCTGTCCTGTGCCCATCCTGTGATGCAGACAGAGCGCCATGCTCTAGGGCATATGGATAGGGCCCATCAGGTGACTGCATCATGGTGTGAGAGGCTTTGGGCTTCTTGGAAACAACATGCCTGGGAGGAGGTATAGGAGTGCAGCAATTGCCCCAAGCCACTGAGCCAGCAGGGAAAGGGGGGACATTTTGATTCAAGACAATATGCGTTGATCCTCCCAGCTTCATCTCTGTGCCCCCAGGGAGAGGGTCTTCAAGTGAAAGGTGAGTAGGAATGAAGAGGCTCGCTGGGCCTTCCCCCTCCTGCAGTATGGTGTCTACTTGGTGGCCTTCTGCTGGCCCGCGGGGGTGACCTTCAGCAGTTCTCTTGCACCAGTGGTGGCTTCAGATACTGATTGGGACTCGCGCGGGCAGCAGAGCCCAGTGCGGAGCCAGAGTCTACACTCGCTGGAGCACAGCCTAGGAGTGCCCTCAGTGGCCTCAGTGGGCTCAGTGCCCTCAGTGGCCTCAGTGGGCTCAGTGGCCTCAGTGGGCTCAGTGGCCTCAGTGCCCTCAGTGGGCTCAGTGGGCTCA